>CM030849.1:13441986-13446986 GCA_018105865.1 Metaphire vulgaris
TGAAAAAGACCGACAAGCAAGAAAAAGGTCATCAACATTTCCACACACTTGGCAGGTCAGAGGCCCGTGATTATTTTTGTACCGGGGCCCGAAAATTCTCTCGGCGGCCCTGCGCTCTGACGGGGAGGCAAGCGGGGTCGACATCGGTAACGATATATAGCGCGAAGACCTCGACCGGCCGTCGGGGAAAATGGGCGTCCGACCCCCGTGCGTGGTCCAGGGTAACGAACGCCGGTGCTGCGATATTGCTAATGAGATGAAACACCGTGGAACATGGCCACATGCGGAGAGAACCGCCATATAGAAAACGGGTTCGGTTTTATTGCACGAATATACTCCAATGTATTCGCGATGCAAAAACTCCAATTTCGCCCACTCGTCTGGCATAAAAATCTCACCGGCTTCTGTTCATTTGACGAAAAATCTTTGCAAAAAAATCAAATTACAGGGAAAGTATTATTTCAGCGAGGATTCCATTGGACCAAAAAGGCGCCCGCAATAAACGATGGTTCCTCCCACAAGAGCGTCTCTCAAAAATCCATCGGTTTTCCGGTAGTCGTGATCGAGTGATCTGTGTTAACCAATGGTTCGTGATATTCAATTCAGTGCCAACTCGGTTTCACTCAAACATGGACATGGGTCTAATTTTAACAACCCAACCCAATCTATTATGATTCAGACCCAACCCACGAAAGCAACAGGGTTACTTGACCCAACCCACTGTAATATACATTGCAAATTCTTAAACTAAGACTTTTCTTACCAAACCCAACCCAACCCATCAAAAACATGAATATTTCCGAACCAACCCAACCCAACTCATGGGTGAACTCAACCTATGTCCATGTCTGGTTTCACTGCGTTTATTGGTAGACAACTGCTTGCTAAACAGACGAACGTCTCAGACCATCCTATCCAACTTTCCAAGAGCAATAATTTAATTTATTCAGAAATATTGATTTTTAGTCGTCCAATTTCCACTGACGGTAGGAAATTTTGGTCCAATAAAATTCCCGCCCAATACTTCATGCAATTAGATCTATCGAACCAGGATTATCAATTTCTAGGATTATCAATTTCTAGGATTATCAATTTCGGTCGGGGTTGTCGGTAAATTCTGGGATCCCCTGCGAAAAAGGTATGCCAAGCAAAAAGGTCATCCCATAGCTGAGATTGGGGTAATGTTGGGGGGGGGTGGTCGGTCTCAAATTGGGAGGCGTTGGGAGTGTTAGGGGGTGTAAACATATCCCTGTGTCGAACGCATGATTATATTTATTTATTAAGTTTGCAGTAATACAGGGTGTCTCAGAGAAATATCTCAGCAGAAAAACTATGATTTCTTACAAAGTAATAAAACTATTTTTATCAAAATTGCCACACGTGTACAGCACATATTTTCCCACCTTTCTGATTATTTTCAACTCATTTGCTTGTAAGATGGCCATATCGTGAGATATCAAAGTCAAACTTCGATTTTAACTATACTCAGTCGCAGCTTTACAGCCCTAAATATCTAGCTGTAGATTCAGAAGGCAATACGGCACACCACGGTTTGTGACGTCTATACAGCTGTAGGCCTACATTGCACAATATCGTGTAACATGGAATTGGCCAAATTTCAGCAAGCCTAGTGCGTCACGCACGTCGGGTCTTCAGCTATACTCATCTTCTCATTTCGTCCGTATACGCAAAATTGGCATTGTTATATAAGACCTTGCTCGGATGTTCAAAATGTCAGGACCAGCGCTTGCCAAGTTGGCTCATTTGATTTATGATAATTCAGAAAGAAATGGCGCTACAATATCAGCCTAATTACCATTTTTCACCCGCCTTCAAGACGTATAAGATCAAAACGTATTTCATCACCATCATCGTCATCATCATCATCATCATCATCATCATCATCATCATCATCATCATCATCATTATCATCATCGTATATATAATAGGCCTATACTGTACACACACACACACACACACACACACACACACACACACACACATATATATATATATATATATATATATATATATATATATATATATATATATATATATATATATATATTAGGGTGTCCCTTAAAAACCAACTTTCAAAAAAAGCAGGTCTGACCTTTGAAAATGGTTCCATTCTGATAAAAAAACATTGAGTAAAAAATTAGAAGAAAAAATTTCACTGTTTACAGGTAGCTCAAATGGGTCAAAGTTTACATGAAACATTAAATTTGGAGTCATTCCGTGTCAATTCAACCAATGACCATCTCAAAAAATTATGAAATTTACCACAAATGCTCCGCAAACATCCATCTGAAAGATAGCAAAATTTTAGCCTGCTCTCTTCAGTAATTTTTGAGATATTCAACTTTTATAGCACTTGGAGTGGGCCGTTTTTGGCGTTTCGCGGCAGCCACTTAAATTTCTCACAACTTCAGACCTCTGTAACTTCAGAAATATCATAGCTAGGGGGCTGAAACTTTCTGGACTTATTCACTACTAGTAGTATTTTATAAAACAAGAGTAAGACTTTGTCTTTTGGAAAAATTGTCCTCACTGTAGAGTCACAAAAATGGAAGAAACAAATTACTCCTTTCCTGGTATTCAATGTTTAGCTCTCAATAGGGAACCTTTCTCTTTATTTCAGAGTTGTAACTTTTATTCTGTAAACTGTCCGGTAGCTATATTTTCTCTCAATGCAAACAGATTTCCCATATTGTTAATCCCTGAGTTTCTACAGGCTCTAAAAATGGCAGTGCCAACGATTCCTGCAGGAACTGGAGTTGCACAAGCAAATGCTGTCTTTAAAGCACTCAATTCGTGGCAAATTGTTGACAACGTGCAAGTAGTGTGCCTTGCAAGCAGCAACACTGGTCTTGAATTAGGAACTTGTGCAATACTAGAACAGTTGCTTGGGCATGATCTTCTGCACTTAGCAAGTCGACACCATATACTGGAACTGGACACTGGCGCTGCTTTCATTGAGGCAATTGGTTCATCTTCAGCACCTGAAATCCTTCTCTTTAAGAGATTTCAATCCAATTGGTCCCACATTAATCAAGATCGATTTGAGGATTCGTCGACTGACGTGGTAGCTGCGTCTTATAGGCCCTATATCCAGCAGCAAAGACAAAATTAGTGAGTTTCTTATTATCAGCTCTGATGGAGGATCAACCACGTGATGATTACTGTGAGCTGATGGAAATAACTTATTTTTCTCCGTGTTTCACCACTTCATGAATGGCATTTCCGCACACCTGGTGTAGGCCTAATGTACAAGTCACACTGGATGGCTAAAGTCATCTACGCCTTCAAGGTATATGGATGCTTAGGTCACTGTTTGCTCACACTGGTCGAGAGAAGAAAGGTCTGCGTGACCTGTGTATATTTTATGCCGTGCTATACGTAAAAGCTTGGGTCTCGGCACGTTCACTGTTGCAGCCACTCTTAATGACCTTACACTTATGAAGTCACTCTTGACATACCAATCAGTCAATCCAGTAATTTCTTGAACAATCTCACGGAAGCTCGCAGATCACTTGTGGTACCTCTCAGAGAAGTTGGTCGTCTTGGCCTTCTTTGACAGCAATGTACCAAATGATGTCAAGAACAACATGGTTACAGCTACTGTATGTGTCAAGTTGAAGATTCTCCACGCAAACGTGTCAAACTCATCGAAATGACACTGCCTGCATTGGAAAACAAGTCACTTGCTGACTTCTTGATGAAAAAACATAAGGTCATTTTTCACTAAATTCAAATTAACTCAGACCTTCCTGAGCCTACCAACTTCAGAGTGGAAAAGTAGCAATGAGTACAAGGCAGTTGTTTCAACCACTAGAAAAATTGCAGTCACAAATGACCATGCAGAGTGAGGCGTTGATTCAGCAGTTCTCTGGTAGTCTGACTAGAAATGAAGAACAGCCTACAGTACTACAGGTCATAGCTGAAAGTCAAAAACAATACCCACAGGCCCTCAAACGTTTGTTAAGGGGTCAAAATGAGGATTTGGCAATGCATTCAAACTGAACATCAACAGTGAGCAATGAACATATAGTCAAGGACACTTTCTAGTGTTTGAGCAACCTCTAAATATCTCATTACTTGAAAAAAATTTCAACACAGTGTTTTTTCCATGAACTGAACCATTTTTTATGGGGCCAGACCGCATTTATCATAAAAAAAATTTTTATACCATTGACGTAAGGGACACCTAATAATATATATATATATATATATATATATATATATATATATATATATATATATATATATATATATATAGGCCTATACTGGTATTCCTGTTCTTGTCATTGGTGTAAAATTTCATTAGAATCCGAATATCTATATAGTAGATAGGCCTAATGTATAGGCCTATATGTGGTAGTGTGGCAAACAGCAAATGTATACATTATACTTAATGTCTGTGTACCACTGACTCATACATGCATGCGTCAATCAATGTCGAAAAATAGATGAGCAGACGAGAGATGCACTTGTCTGTCGGCGTCCGCCTGCCTTTGTCCGCTCGACAGAATATGTATATTTCTCATTTGCGAAAACATCTTTCATGTTATACTTTCCATCTGCAGCATTCGGTACCTGCATGGTTTTGTGGGGGGAAATTCTTTATCGTCGAGGAATAATATTGTCAATATTCAATTAGGCTAACTCCATGAGATTTTCACTGTTCTCGAATTTCTCTACGTTTTCAGCTCTAGCCCAGATAAGGCCCGGGCCCGTTTTTCAAATTACAACCCATAATGATTCTGTCAAAATAAATGAGTTTTTAAGTTCCCAACATGGAGGGCGCCACTAGCCAAATATTGGGTGGGCCATCATGGCCTGTTTGAAATTGGACAATGCAAGGACGTTAGACGTCAAACTATGTCAGACGCGTCTTATAACCAATTGAAATTTCCGATTCCAACTGTTTTCCATTGTAAAAATCGTAAGGACTAGTGCTACAGTAGGCTATAGATATGCAAAAATTCAGAAGAGTGATG
>CM030849.1:13451986-13484486 GCA_018105865.1 Metaphire vulgaris
GTGTTGACAAATATACAGTACGGAGAAGAGAAGCTACGGGGGCCACGGGGCAGCCCTGGATGGAGCAGGTCGTGAGATTTGCGAAAAACTGCCAAGATATTCGTCGGGTGGGGTAGGGGTGGTATGATCAAAAAGAATGCGTCAATGTGAAAAGACTCTATACTGCAGCCTAGCCTTCCCGCCATGCTTGACGGGCAAACAGCTAGTATTAGCCTATTCTAAGAATTAAATACAGGCGTTTGATGGCTGCGATAAAAAATGTGGTTCGAATTTTATGAAAATGCGAGTGGATTGGAATCATGCAGCCGCACCAATGCAAAATAAATGGAGAAATAAATCATAGAAAATAAAACCAATTACATCTTTAAAGTGCTTTTGCTTACTTGCAATCTCTCGTTGACAGGACAAGAGCACATATATGTCATTCGAACAAAAGCCGCACGAATGGATTCAATATGCTATACCCACTATAGTCAGAGGTCATGACCTCTATAAGCCCTAAATGCCTTGCCACGATTTATGAATATCTAACTGTTTTGATACACGCATATATATATATATATATATATATATATATATATATATATATATATATATATATATATACATACACACATGCAGTATTTGTACACACTTATATAAGGAAAAGACGTTGATTTTAGCTGTTCTCACATCTACAAACTTTAAACGTATATACTAAAATCAAACCAATGAATAATATGAATAATAATAATAATACTATTAATAAGTTTACCATGTGAAAAACTGTAGCTAAATGCATTTAATGTGTGTGTGTGTGTGTGAGAGAGAGAGAGAGAGAGAGAGAGAGAGACAGACAGACAGACAGACAGACAGACAGACAGACAGACAGAGAGGAGAGACAGAGAGACAGAGAGACAGAGAGATGTATGCCGTTCTTTCAGTTAAATTAAAACCCCATTCATCATTCTTGCGACTACTGTATAATATATTATACAGTATAATTGGATGTTTTACGACGTGATAGCAAATGCCTTCCACATAGAAGACATACAGCTGTAGCATAGCCTATAATATATATATATATATATATATATGCAGATAACCCTATCCTGATATCTCGACCCATGATGTGACCTTGACGATGAACCCGTCTGAGGTCGTGACCTTTATCCGCGCGCCTGAATTTTATAGCGACAAGATTAGCCTACCTCTATCTTTGGAATGTCGAAAAATTTGTATTCATCGAAGACGATGAGTCTATATATAAGGATGTGTGGGGGTTCTAAGGATGTGGGGGTGCATAGACCATTAATCTGGGGTCAGAGGAGGCAACGGGTGAAAGTTCAGCCTTAATCTTTGCAGTAATAGTGATTTCATTCTTTAATTAAGTCTGATTTTACTAATAACAGCATATAATATTATCTCATGCACCAGTAAAAGGGGTCTGGAAAAGTTTCAGAACACATGCAGTCTTCCAAATTCAATCGACGCCCGTTAGTTGCTAGATAAAGTTCTATGCCTAGATGGTGCCACGGTGGACTGGTGGTGGTGGTGACGACGACGACGACGACGATGATGATAATAATATTGATAATGTGTATGATAATTGTGATGATGGTGATAATGGTGATGGTGCAGAGGGGGCGTAGCGAGGGTATCTTGTGCCCGGGGGCACGGTGTACCGTTGGCGCCCCCGACACTGCTGACTAGCAAAAAAAGTCGTCACATTGTTCTCGGCGCCCCTCAAGTCTTACGGGCGCCCCTCTTCAGTGTTGTATGTTGTAGTGTTGCTGACGAGCAAAAAAAGGTTGTCGCACATGTTTCTTCTTCTTTATTATGCATTTCACTTACCCATATACCCAATTTTGGCGCCCCCCCCACCTCGGCGCCCGGGAGCATATGCCCTCTGCCTCCTCGCTACGCCTCTGTAACGGTGATAAGGATAGTGGTGGTGGTGGCGATGATGGCGGTGGTTGTGATAAAATAGATTAATGGTTATGATAATGGTGATGATGTGATGATGATGATGATGATGATGATGATGATGATGATGATGATGATGATGATGATGATGATGATGATGATGATGATGATGATGATGATGATGACGGCGATGATAACAATGATGATCACGATGAAGCAGCAAATCCGCCAGTGGCGGTTCCATCATGTTGATGACTAGAGATGCATCCCTCATCATCAACCTATTTTCCGGCGAGTTTTTTTTTAAATAGTGAAAAATACTGCAAATGACCTTCTTTTTCTTGCTTGTCGGCCTTTTTTGGCAAGGTTTCTTAACATTTGGTGAGCAAAACACTACTAACAATGACCTTTGCTCTTTTTTCTTGTTTTCCTTCTTCACACTTTGCATCTCCATCACCAACTTCCCAAACAAATTCCCATCGCCCCACCAAGAATTCCTGGAACCGCCACTGAAATCCGCTATACTCTCGAATAAACCTTTCATGATCTACACTGTAATATCAGAGGCATTTGAACCCCCCAAACCCTAGTTAAGCGCTTAAACCATCGAATATCCAACCAAAAAACTGCAAAAACATAGAAGAATCGTATAGTACTTATACTGAGTGTACGTTTTCTAAAATTCTAATAAACAATCTACAACCCAACCCATCCAGTGGCGTAGCTAGGCAAAATACCGCCTGGGGCGAAAATAAAAAGTGCCGCCTTTTAGCAGCGGAAAATTTTCAAAATTTCCTGGAAAAACCCTCAGGCCTACCAATCAAGTCTTTAAAAAAGTCTGACAAGCAAAAAACCCTAATAATTATAAAAAATAGGAAATCTCGAAAATGCCGCCCCTAGGGCAAGTGCCGCCTGGGGCGCTTCGCCCCTCTGCCCCCTCGCTACGCCACTGAACCCACCATTAATGTGGAAAAGTCTGACTGACCCCAACCCAACCCAACCCATGGGTTAACGGTAACCCAACCCAGGGACATATCTGAATTCTATATACTTCGTCGATTTTGAAAGCTATATATAGGCCTAAAGGCTTGGAATAAGCCCCAATCAGATGATCTATAAATTTACTGATATGACAATATTTGGGAGCGATTTCTATTTAGAACAGTAGATGGAATCTTTATTTAGAGGTGTTTTATTTTCTTTTCCTAAAATGTGGCAACGACCTATTTCTTGTCGGGAAATGTTCAATGTCTTATTGCATGCATGTCAGGTGAATTGAGGACTCAACATAATCTATAGTCGTATTATAAAACCCTGGGTCCAGGGGCGTAGCGACGGGAGGGGGTATATCGGTATATATACCCCTCCCAAAATCAGTCTACCTTAAAGTTTTTATGTGATTTACAAATGGTTATATGTGGTTTATATGGTTTATGTGGTTTATAGTTAAGATTTATACCCACCCAAAATATTTATACCTTCCCAAATCAAATTCCTGGCTACGCCTCTGCCTGGGTCTATAATCCATCCAAACCCTCAAATGTTGAACGTCTTCACCTGTGGAATTTAGGACTTTTGTTATTTGCGCAAAATCGATTAATATCCGAACTTTGACCCTAAAAACGAAAACCCGTTAAAATCTGGATGAGCAAAATTGGAACTAACTTTTGTCACACGAACATTTTGTGGTAACATCGTGAATGTCCGCCCTGCATTCTCCTCATTCAACCCATTTCCATTTAATTCTCTCTCTCTCTCTCTCTCTCTCTCTCTCTCTCTGCCTACAAATTGCCCGTATGTACAAAGTCAACGCGGTTAACTGCCCTCATTTTGCTGATTTATTACAACTATAGGAACATGTTTAACGCAAAGATAATGACACTCTAATTTCTATAACGTCCGCAAGGTTTCGAACCCACGACCCTAGGATTTCAGAACATGTCATGTTATACGCCCCTACCCCCCTCCTCCACCACCATCGACCAATAATGGGGTTGGAAGGTTGATCGCCCACGAAATCAAATATGAGGAGCTGGCAACTGGTCATAATGAATGTGGTCAGTTATAGAATGATAAAATTGGGACCAATTCATCCACTCTACCAGGCAAGGTTAGACCACTCACTGTTAATCTAACGGTGCATGGGATATGCCACGGCCTGCTAGCTGTCATTTAGCTGGCCGTGGATAAGCGTCACTCAACGATACCGAGGCACTTATCTACAGCCGTATATACTGTGGGTCCATATGCTTGCTACTTGCTCAAATTTCGTCTCCGACTCCAACTTTGTTGAGGACGATATATGGAGTTTCACAGATTTCTCTAAATAACA
Source organism: Metaphire vulgaris (assembly GCA_018105865.1). Lineage (NCBI taxonomy): Eukaryota > Metazoa > Annelida > Clitellata > Crassiclitellata > Megascolecidae > Metaphire > Metaphire vulgaris. The sequence goes on from CM030849.1 coordinate 13,456,224, forward strand.
CATGATCTATACAGAGGCGTAGCGAGGGTATCCGGCAAATTCTACCGTTGGCGCCCCCCAACAGTGCTGACGAGCAAAATAAAGGTCGTCATATTGTTCTCGGCGACCCTCATTGTCTTACGGGCGCCCCTCTTATAGTAGTGATGACGAGCAAAAAAGGTCGTCGCACATGTTTCTTCTTCTTCATTATGCATGTCACTTACCCAAATACCCAATTTTGGCGCCCCACCTCGGCGCTCGGGGGCAAGTGCCCCCCTGCCCCCTCACTTTACGCCTCTGGAGCTAGCTATAGGTTACTACAAGAATTGGGGTCAGGAAGATGGTCGGGGTTTGAGGCTAGACCCGCTGGAGATAGGCAGGGGCGAGTTCAGAAAATCCTCTGAGGATGAATGATATGTTACTTTTTCCATCATGCCGTGTTCCCAGTGGCGGCTCCACAGGGAGGGCCGGGGGGCGTGCCCCTATTGATAGCCTGGCCATGGACTTGGCATGGCCCCAGTGCCCTCTGTTGGGACCCTGTACTTAAAACTACATACCTAGCAACAAATGGTTGGCCCATGATTCGAAGTTGCCACCCCAACGGTCTTCCCCCCCCCCCACTTGCCAAATCCTGGAGCCGTCACTGCGCGTTCCTTTCAAATTAATTGGCAAATGCTGTCAACTTTAATGTCAGGGAAGACAAGGAGACATTCGCTTTAATTAAACATACGCGTAAACTTTTATTGTGCCTCTAGACTCGAGCCTCCCACTATTGAGAGGCTACCGTAGGGAAGGGGGCGTATATGAATTGAACCCCTCCACTTTTTCATTCGTGCAGGTTTGGAGTTGCCGGTGGGGGGGATAGGGGTTGAAACCCCCAGCTAACTTTGCAACCCTCCCAAAAATCGCATATCTGGTACATGCAGTTTCTGTCATTCATTGAATTTCAGTCCTCAACCCCCCCCCCAGCTCAAGTTTCACAACTCCAACACTGCATTCATGTTTATGCCACTGCTCACTTATTTAGAGCACTTCGACTTCAGCTATCACGAGAAATTACCAAATAAAATTTCTGGAATTGGTTTGGGGCATGCGACCATCTGTGCCCCTCCCTCTGGATCCGCCCATAGATTTAGAATTATTTGGTCTTGGTCTTGTTTAGGGTTAAACTCACACTACATGTACTCGACCTTCCCTCAATCAAAAACCTGACCGCCAACTGGTCTCATTAAATAGCCACCGGTTCGTTATTCATTGGTCCAAGAAGAGTCCGCCAAGGGCGTGGCTTATTTGATTGACAGGTTGAGTCCACACAGACGCACGTGCCCGATGACTTAGAGCGCATGGGGTAGGGGGGGGGTTTCCCGGTGGCGCTCCAAGCGGACAGTCCAGACACTGTCGCGAAGACTAACAATGGCGCCGTCGTACGCCCGGTAAGCACGCCGCCCCCAAGAGATAGTTGAGCAATCGATGAGCATCGCCTTAGTTGGTCTGGACTCTGGAGTCGATTATTATTATTAACTGGAGACGCCTTGAAAATTCCGACAGTTTTTGTCGATTAGCTACGATAGCCGGATGGGGACATTTCGTTTAGACGGTGCTTTTTTCTGCCACGCGGAAAGTTCCGAAACAGCGCTTCGGAACCTATTTCTCCGGAACATTCCGGTTTTTAGCGTAAATTATTTTTACGACGAACATCTTCCGAACAATAGACCGGAACCGGAAAATAGGACTGACTTTTTGAGTTCGACAATTATTGGGTATATTACGATATAAATCTAGGAGCGACCATCGACTACTGTCAAGAACATTGCTCAAATGGCACTATAGAAGATCAACGATGATGATGATGATGACGACGACGGCGACGACGACGATGATGATGATAATGATGTACATATAAATATTAATTACGTTCTAAAAGATGATAATATGCTGGTGCAGTTTTCACTGGCGTAGCGTGACTTTCGAGGACCCAGAGGGCAGTCTTGATATGAAGGCCCCTATAGGATTTGGGGACCCCATATAGGCTAACATAGATTACACCGTTCTAAAGATAAGGTTTACTCCCTAATTCAATAATTAATTACTTTGTAGCAGTAATATTGAAATAGTAGTAAAATGTAAAAATACAGTAAATCATTGTTTAGTAAGTTGCAACTACTCTTCGGGTGCCTCCTTCTTCCTGGGTCCGGGGGGGGTTCTGCAAATTGCCCCCTCGCCCCCACCCACGTTACGCCACTGGCAGTTTTCGCTATAACCATCAACACTCCTGCATGGCTTAATATAAATGTTCCAGAAATTTTCTAAAAAGTCAACCAAACTAACCACATCCAGTGTTTAATCTAGACTCCTGGACTCCGGGGGAAAACTGAAAAAGCCGGCGAGGGAATTCTGCTAGGGCCGCTGTTAGTCCATGTAGTATTCCAAAATTTCCGGGGGGGAATTTGAAATTTCCGAGGGGAAGGGCAATTTTTCCCCCGGAAACGGCCTAGATTGAACACTGACCACATCTCTTCCACTTTCCTCGAGTCCTCCCTCTAAGTCTTCTCATCTTCCTTCCTCACCGATGATTAAATTAATTCTATAAAAGAGACAATTTGCTACTTATAACCCGATGGCTTAAGTCTGGACTCTTCCATAACAGCATTGCGTAAATAAAATAAACTATTAGTCTATACACAACCAACCGACAAAAATGTGCGTTCCGAGGAATCTTTCTGTCAGAAACGGAAAAACCGCGGACCATAGAAATGAATTTATCACCAAGTTTTGCACGCCAAAACACAATGTCCTCACTTCTCAGCGATCTTCCGTACTTCGGTCATTTGTCATTTGTCCAGAAAATCAAAACTTTTCCAATAAATTCATCCATGAAAATCAGGATTTTCTCCATGTTTATTACAATGAGTCAGCAAATTTGAAACGTGAAATTTACGTCGTTCAAATTCCAATGCGCTGCCCCGCGCCTTTTACAATTCGGAAGGCAAGAATATACAAGATGTGTCATATATGGACTTGCAGTTATCAAGAATGTGGTTATATAGAGGTTACACTTCCGGTAACACCCAGTTGCTATTTAATAACCTCCTTCTAATGCTCCTCCTTTTAGTGCCCCATTAATATCTTCCTCCCTTATATGACATCTCATTTACTCCAATTGTCAAGAATAATATCTGAATATACATTTTCTACTTAGCGAATATTCTGCATGTCATCATCATCATCATGTTCTCTGTCTGCATGGGACAGGTTCGGGGCTCCATTGTTTCCATTCCTCTCTGCATCTTGCTTCTTCTTTGATTTCTGCATAAGTCTTGTGACTCTGTGTGTCTGTTTTCATCATCATCCAGTCCAATAGCATCCTCATTGGTCTTCCTTTTCTCTTTCTTCCTGATATACTTCACCCATTTACTGTTCTGAGTAATGATTCTCCTCTTAGTATACATGCGACATGTCCAATCCAGTTCCTCTGTCTTCTTTAGTGAACATTTTGGAGTTCTTCTGTAGGCCTATACTGGATGTATAATCATAATTGAATTTTCCTCGTTTTTGCGAGTTTACACATCCTTCCAAATGGTAGTGAACAGGCCCTGCCATGGAGATTGAATTTTCCCGTTTTTTTGCGAGTTTACACATCCCCAAATGATAGTGCAGAATAAAATTTCTTGACGACCTTTTTTTGCTTGTCAACCTATTCACATTGGGCCCCTTTTGCTCGCCGGGCCCCTCTACTTTACTGTTATTATTCATGTTATTGTTAATTAATTATACGTATTCATCATGGATTCGCCCCCCCCCAAGACCGCCGGGCCCCTGTGCGATTGCCCCTTTGCCCCCTCTCGGCGGCCCTGGTAGTGAACGACCCAAATGATGGTCGAAAATTATGAATTCACCACTTTTGAAGTTCTGATCATCCAGCAGATAACTTAGCCCATCACCCAATGCCTGCGAATGTACAAAAGAAAATATAGGACCTATACCATAAGTACTATGCACCGTACCACATGCATATGCACATATCAACTTACAGTGTATGGGCTGTTAGGAGATTGCAAATCGTTACTACCGGATGGGAGATTTAATTATAGCTTAATTCGCAACGCATACTTATGAACATTTTAGTGGAAAGTACTTGGAACGTTGTCTGTACATTAAGTACGCGGAGGTTCTCCTTGCCAAGCAGCAGGTACTTTTAAGTACAGTAAAACCTTCTTTACACGAATTTTATGTTACAACACACCAATTCACTTGCAACGCGGTCTAGACACAGTATACGTGTCTTTGAAAGGGATTCTGAAAAGGATTCTGTGTACAGTAGATAGGCATATTTCTATATATGCCTTGATTATATTATATATAATGGTTCGCTCTAGAAAAGGACGGCAGAGATGTCCATGGGTTGGGTTAACCCATGGGTTGGGTTGGGTTGGATTGGGTTGGGTCATACTTTTCCATTATAATGGTGTGTTGGGTTGGGTTGGGTTGGCTCAGAAAATAAGTCATGATGGCTGTACTGTATTACGGTGGGTTGGGTTGGATTGGGTCAAGAAACACTATTACCGGCATGGGTTGGGTTGGGTTGAAGATTTTGTGGGTTGGGTTGGATTTGGTTCTAAAAATGGACCCATGGACATCTCTGAAGGACGGTTCACATGTGCACTATATGTATAAGGTTTAGTCTGTTACAAGGTAGTAATTTGGGGATCCATGGGAAGATGGCAGATTAATAAGACGCTACAGTAAAGCGCGGGTTTGGAGAAAGACATGCCAAAACCACTGTAATAGATTAATGGCGCAAGCCAAACGCCGATGTTTGCCTGAAACCGGAGATCAGCGCCGGGCCCAACGCTCGAACTAGAGTATGGGTGAAGTATATTGGCGAACCTTAACGGTAGTAAGTATAGGGTCCCAACAGGGGGAGCACTGCGTGGGCAGGCATTCAGTAGGGGCACGCCCTCGAACCCTCATTGGAGCCGCCACTGCCAGCAAGGTGGAGGGAGACAAGAGGGAAGAAAACTTCCTCTTTAAACGCTTATAATTATTGTCAGTCACTTTGCATCGATTCAACGCCATTGCTTTTCGAGCAACTTTTCCAGACCTCGAACCGGACGAGAGTTAGGCTATAGCCACACAATTTCTTAATGTCTCCAGACACTTTTTTCATAAGTCCTTCGGGAATGAAGTACTGAAGGCATTATATATATATATATATATATATATATATATATATATATATATATATATATATATATATATATATATATATAGACCAGATATATAAACATTATATAGGCCTAAATGCTATATAGTAACACCAGTTACTGCAAATCATTTAATATCTGATTCTTTCTGACCAGTGGCGTAAACCTGGCGTCAACATGGGGGGGGGATAGAATCGTCAATAAAGTCAGGTCAGACCCCCTTTTTCGTCTCCTTAACGAGCAAAATCGTAATCCTTATATAAAAGGTCTTACGAAATGCAGTGAATTCGGTCGGTTTTACCATACGCACAAAAACGCACAAAACAGGGGGGGTGGGGGAATAATTGATACTCTATCCTCCACTACTAATTATTTTGGGGTACCGTCCCCCGCCGTCCGTCCCCCGTGTTTTACGCCCTTGTTTCTGATGCGGTTTTCCGAAAGCTTTTGATAGTGTTGATAAGTTGCACGCCGCACATGCACGCGGTGAAAAGACGTCGGCGTATATTCTCTTTGTAACAATGTTTTTATAGCGCTTTTACGGGGATATTAATGGCATCGGGTAATGGAGCTGTAGATGCTCGGCACTTAAGATACTCGAACAATAGGGGACGAGGGGAGGGGATGCAAGGGAGAGGCAACCGCAGAAGCGGGGTTAATCAACATGGGTCACCTTTGACCGGAAGGTTAATCAACACGGGTCACTCTTTCTCTGTCGGAAGGCTCTCTCTCTCTCTCTCTCTCTCTCTCTCTGTCTCTCTCTCTCTCTCTCTCTCTCTCTGTCTCTCTCTCTCTCTGTCTCTCTCTGTCTCTCTCTGTCTGTCTCTCTCTCTCTGTCTGTCTCTCTCTCTCTCTCTCTCTGTCTGTCTGTCTGTCTGTCTGTCTCTCTGTCTCTCTCTCTCTCTCTCTCTCTCTCTCTCTCTCTCAAGGTAATACCTTGTCTATGGTAATACCATCCGCAGACTTTCACCGCCAGGTGTTGCTGCATGGCGGTCAGAATAGCCTACAAACTCGCACATGCATCTGCAGCAGCAGAAGCAATTTAGACAGGAAGCCGGCGGACGGCGACGGATGAAAGAGAAGTCGATCAGTGCTAATTGATATCCGTTGGGCTCGAACGAAGGGGGTGGGGTGCGAGAGGAGGGGGGGTGGAGTGACGGCGATCCAGAAGTTCCAGCCCCGTGGTCCAGATGGAAGCCCATAGTCGACGGATTTCAGCGATGAGCACAAGAGCTGGTTTTGATTGTGAGCTGAGGCAGAGGCAGAGGCAGATATCATGCTGCATATACATGTATAGGAGTGCAGCTATTTGCGTTATAGTTAACGCAGAGCCATCCCTGGGATGGGTGGAGCAGTGGTTGAAATACAATGATTTGTTGCGGACAAAAGTATCGGCATTGACGTCGATTTGGCAAAATCGCTCGAAAATAATTTCCGGATGGGAAGGTTTGAAAAAAATTTTTTTTAGCCGCCAAGGGGGCGGGTTCACCTAAAATTTTTCAAAAATCGCCTCAAAAATAAAAATTGCATGGGAATACATTTAAAAAAAATTTTTTTTCGCCGTCCAAGGGGGGTTTTAACCCCAAACCCCCGTCGCCACTGATTTAGGCAATACACTTTCATTCCATAGTATTGGCATGGATATTGACAATACTTGTTTCATACAGTATTCGACCATCATCATGGTGTGCCATCTTCGATTCGAAGGTTGGCAGTCACGATTTATCTCCATTTGTCTCGGTCTTCAGCTAATCTTTTCATTTTCCCCATGATAATTTTCTACGCCAGTCCAGCATTTTATGTCGTCTAACCATGTTCTTCGTGGTCGTCCTTTAGTTGCTTTTTCTTCATATTTCCCTTCCAAGACATTTAGAGCTTGCTGTGTGCATGATCCTCTCAGGCTATGTCCAGCATACTGTATTGGACCATATTGGCGTATTCTCTGTAGCAGAATTATTGTTATCAACCTTGCTGCTGCTGCTGCTGCTGCTGCTGCTGCTGATGATGATGATGCTATGCTTGCCAGATTGTATTTTTAAAGAAGCGGAAGTCCTAAATTACGAAACACGTATACTGATTACTGTATAATTGTATACTGTATACATGCAATCGGTACTTAATTAATTCTCGGTTCTTTGGCTTCTTCCAAGTCTCTGTCTTTCAGTTACATCGAGTATCATGGCCTTTTCTTTGGTGTTTCCCAGCCTGCTCGATGTCGAAAATATTGTATTTTTTTTCAAATTAGTGAGTAGCAGCCTGCCCATTCCAGCTCCATTTTGTCACTAGTATTCAGTGTTTAATCTAGACTCATGGACTCCGGGGGGGACTGACAAAGCCGTGGAGGGGGAAACTGACAAAGCCGGGGGAAGTCAGCTATAGGGGCTGCTGTTAGTTGATGTAGTATGACAAAATTTCCGAAAGGGAATTTCAAATTTTCGGGAGGGGGAAGCAATTTCCCCCCGGAAACGGCCTAGATTAAACCCAGCTAGTATTCTTATGCATGGAAGAACACGAAAGGCTGTATATAGGCTGCGTGTATTAAATGGCATTTAATTCAATCAGACGCTAGAGAGCGTGGATTCCAGTCTCCAGTTGGATCAGCAGTCTCCAGTTCTTGAATTTTTAATTCGATTTCCGGCGTCTGTGAAGAATTATCGTCAAACAGACGCACACGAACAATGGCGGCGTAATTACATTTCAACTCCACGGCCATCTTAATTGTCTTATCACATTCATCGCACGAAGAAAAAGAAAAAAAAAAACAAGAAGAAGAACAAGAAAAACAAGAACTAGAAAAAGGAAAGAGGAAGAAGAAGAAGAAGAAGAAGAAGAGAGGAAGAACAGAATAAGAGGAGGAGGAGGAGGAGGAAAAAAAAGAAGAAAAAAAAAAAAGAAGAAGAAGAAGAAGAAGAAGAAGAAGAAGAAGAAGAAGAGCAAGAAGAACAAGATGGAGAACAAGAAGGAAGAAGAGCATGAAAAAAGGTAAAGGAAGAAGAAGAAGAAGAAGAAGAAGAAGAAGAAGAAGAAGAAGAAGAAGAAGAGAATAAGAGGAGGAGGAGGAGGAGGAGAAGAAGAAGAAATAAGAAGAAAAAAGAAGAAAAGAAGAAGAAGAAGAAGAAGAAGAAGAAGAAGAAGAAGAAGAAGAAGAAGAAGAAGAAGAAGAAGAAGAAGAAGAAGAAGAAGAAGAACAAGATGGAGAACAAGAAGGAAGAAGAGCATGAAAAAAGGTAAAGAAGAAGAAGAAGAAGAGGAATAGAAGCGGATAATAAAGCAGAAAGAGAAGGAGGAGGCGGAGAAGAAGAAGAAGAAGAAGAAGAAGAAGATAAAGAAGAAAGAAGAAGAAGAAGAAGAAGAAGAAGAAGAAGAAGAAGGAGCAGAGGAAGAAGGAGAAAAGTAAAAAAGAAGACAATTTAATTCCAATCACAGACGAACTCGAACAGCGAAGCTAACTAACAAACAAACAGGTCCTTTCGCAATCGATCTGCAAAGCCCTTTGCCCGATGAGCTAGCGTGGGCTCGAACCATTTATCTGAACGCAACTAGAATTACATACGACTCCTGCGTTGCCCGCCGTCGTTGACGGTCAGCTGGCCCCCGATGTTCGCTCACTTAACACAGCGCGCCCGCCAATTACTGCATGCGCTCGAGGCATGCGTGCATAATGTTTGCGTGTGTACGGCTTCAGAGTTCGCTCGCTGCTGTTATCTCTCTCTCTCTCTCTCTCTCTCTCTCTCTCTCTCTCTCTCTCTCTCTCTCTCTCTCTCTCTCTCTTCAGACCGTGGCGTTTGGCCTACGCTCAAACATCCGTATGTACGTACGTACGTACGTGTGTGTGTGTGTGTGTGTGTGTGTGTGTGTGTGTGTGTGTGCGCGATCGCAAGAGCACGCATAAGGGTGTACAGGCTGTTTACAAAAACATATGTGCACAAACACGCACGCACGCACGCACACGAAAACTATACATACACGGATAGATAAGCAGACAAGCAGACAGACGAATTTACGAATCATCATCATCATCATCATCATAATCATCATCATCATCATCATCATCATCATCATCATCATCACCATCACCATCATCGTCATCGTAGTAGTCGTTTTCGTTGTCGCTGCTTTCGTCATCATCATCATCATCATCATCATCATCATCATCATCATCATCATCATCATCATCATCACCATCATCGTCATCGTCGTAGTCGTTTTCGTTGTTGCTGTTGTTGTCGTCGTCGTCATCATCATCATCATCATCATCATCAACCTCAACTCACCTCTCCATCTCCTTCTCCTCAGAAATGGTGGTCCGCAGTTTCGGTGTTTATTCCAGTTACCGACGCCCGTAAAATCCTCAGAAAATCCAGTCGACTGTTTTTTTTCTAGCTACGCAGCCGAGGCGTTTCGATCGGCAGCATTACGCCGAACGGAAGACGGGCAGCAAGAAGACGAGATCGACGCTCGAAGCCCCGCAGCCGCATACGACCGACCCGACCGACCGACCGACCGAGCCTCAACTGTCGTCTGTACCGGCCGCGCTTTCGGCGCTGCTGTCGGTCGATAGTTACGCGAGATATTTTATTATAAACAGGGCCCGCGGCGGCGGCGGCCGACGGCTTGCCTGGTTAGAGGCCGTCGGAGCGGTGGGCTGTCCGCTGCTGCTGCTCCTGCCGCCTGGACGAGCATTCGACGGGCAAGAGGAGACGGATGGTGGGCTGTGCGAGGCGCGGGCAAGCTGCGATTGGTAATTATGTAAGAAGGCAGTGCTGTCCGAAGTGGTGTGTTACTCTGGGTTGCGCGAGTATGGTTTTCGACACAGGTTCCAGCCGAAAAATTTTAAGGAAGGCCAACTACTCAGGGGCGGCGCTAGGGGGTGGGTCCGCGGGTCCGTACCCACTCAGCCTCGGACAGCGGCACCCAAGCAAATGCGCAGAGAAATTTTGATGGGGGGGTGGATGGTCAGTGGCGTAGCGACGGGGGTATATCTGAATATATATATACCCCCACAATCAGTCTACCTTAAAGTTTTTGATGTGATTTACATGTGGTTATATGTGGTTTATATGGTTTATGTGGATTATAGTTAAGATTTATACCCACCCAAAATATTTATGCCCTCCCAAATCAAATTCCTGGCTACGCCCCTGTTCATTGGTGGCGCTAGGGGGTGGGTCCGCGGGTCCGGACCCACTCAGCCTCGGGCAGGAGCACCCAAGCAAACCGTGCAAATACGCAGTAAAATTTTGATGGGGGGGCTGTTGGGGTAGTCTGAGCCGGGTCCTGGCTGTGTAGATTGCATTAGACCCACCCAGTCAACAAAACCCAGCGCCGCCCCTGCAAATATTAGATTAAGATGTTGACGCTAATGAAATCAGTTTAGTATTTGGCCTAGTCCTATCATAAATCAAAGTAAAAAAATTAAAGTTACAAAGATCCAAAGAGTAATTACAAAGAAACATTTAAAACTTAACTTAGCATGATTTTAGGTGGCCTGTGTGAAAGCCACTAGGGGGCACTAACGGGGCTTGAACCCGCTCCGCCCGCCTGACGCTCCAGCACGTAAGGGGTCGTCCATAAATTACGTAACGCGATGTTGGCACTTTTTGACCCCCCCCTACGTAACGCAACGTAACAAAACGCCAGACCCCTAAAATATGACGTAACAACGGGCCGACCCCCCATTTTCGTCCTCCAAAAAGTCTTGACAAGCAAAAGAGGTCATATCTTTGTACTTTTTCCTCTCGATAAACCCTGACAAGCAAACAAATAGGTAATCCTTGTTTTTTCCTCTCCAAAATGAAAATCTCTGACAAGCCAAAAAGGTCACTTAATTTTTTTGTGTTACGTCATATTTCCGGAACCCCCTCCCCGTCGTCACACTTCGTAACAAATGGCCGGACCCCCTAACCGCGTTACGTAATTTATGGACGATCCCTAACCCACTCTGCCATCTTCCGCCCCCAAATTTGCTTTTGAGTGCACAGCTATAGGATTAACATTATTAACCCCTTAACTGTGTATTTAACTGTAACTCAATGTAAAATGGACGGATATATCCGGGATCTCTAGTTAAGGGGTTAATGTTTGGAAACTGAATATGCTCTGCCTGCGATAACGCGATTGCATTGTCGTTGTCCATTCGGTAGTCCATATCCCAGTGTCTCGCAAACTTTTTACCTCGCGGCACACTAAACAGAACAAATTTTTTTCACGGCACATTCTTCATAAAATTATAAAACCAACCAACAATTTATTAAATTGAGTGTTCTTTATTAAGGAACTGCCGGGTCTGCAGTCACATATAATGATATGTAGATGTAACAAACGCGAAAGTAACGTTCATAGACTGTAGATTCTCGCCGTTGTTTTCCTTAGTGTCGTTTTCACCTTGCATTTTCTCAGATCTTGCCAAAAATTTATCCATTTCAAATTTCATAGGGCTAAATCTCGGGCCCGGGGGGCATCTTTGTCATGGGGGCCCCAAAGTTTCAAAGTTTCGGGCTGACGAGCAAAAAAAAAAAGGTCATCGCCTCCTTTTTTACCCTGACGAGCAAAAAAAAAAAAAAAAAGGTCGTCAGCACGTTCACTTCTATGGCTAGGGTTAAGAAGTTAGGGTTAGCCCTAACCTAACCCTAGCTTAGACCCCTCTTTGGGGCCCCCCCGCCCGGGGCCCGGGGGCAGTCAACAAAGTGCCCCCCCGCCCCCCCCCACGTTACGCCACTGACTGTTACTATACTTATAGTTACCCTACTATTGCAACATCTCAACACATGCAATGTAATAATTTCAAAACGGTAATTGGGTCAAATGTATCCTTGCGCGCTCAGACGCTGTTGTTGTTTTTACATTGTAAAGGTCGCAAGGACGGTGACGTCAACGAAAGACGTTAATTTCTGGCAGTTGTATCGTTGCGCGCGCAACGTTATATAAAAATGGATGTCCGATATATTGTATTGTGTAGGCTGTGCCGCAGGCTGGTGTGAGGTTCTATATATGACGCCATTTTTACACTTGCTCATTCGGCAAAATTTTTAGGAAGGGAACAAAAAAATTAAAATAATAGTAAAATTCTGAAATTCTTTCACGGCACAGCTGGAATCTCTAGCGGCACACTAGTGTGCCGCGGCACACAGTTTGCGAGACACTGCCATATCCATTCACGATGAGAGGATATAAGAATTAACGGAACAGTGGCGGCTCCACAGGGGGGCCCGGGGAGCCCGTACCCCCTATTGAGTGCCTGGCCCCCCAGTAGTGGTTCCCCTTTTGGGAGCCTATACTTAATACTACATACCTAACAACAAATGGTTGGCCCCATGATTAGAAGTTGCCACATCAACGGCCCCCACTTCCCCAATCCTAGAGCCGCCACTGTAACTGAAATGAAGTTGATGAAACGAGAGAGAGAGAGAGAGAGAGAGAGAGAGAGAGAGAGAGAGAGACCAGACATGGATAATTGGATATGGTTACATTTTAAAAATCCCCAGACTTCGTTACAGGAATTAATGACTTTGAAAACATTTTTCAGATTGGGGATTGCCATTATTTTGCCATAAAAGTCTACAAAGTCTACAATATATTATTTTCAATCATTTTTATCTGTTGCCTTGGTGCACTTAAACCTAATCATACTGAGTGGGGTCATTTTGGACCCCAGACGCATAATCAGTTCAATATTTTTTTATGGTTCAGAATTTTTTCACCAAACTTTAGGAGTTTGTCACATAATTATATGTTTACCTTTCTAGAAAACATATTGAAGTTAAGAGTCGTAGTAAAACTGGAGAGGTATCGTCTAAAAATTGTTGGGGTCCGAAAAGACCCCAGAGCTTTTTTATTGTAAAATTTTAAATTCTGTTTATATTTTATGTTTTCTTTTATTTATAACATGCATTTCGATGATATTCAGAGTAAGACATGTCTAGTAGACCTACCTGAGACAATTCATTATCTAAAACCGGCCGAAATTCGGACTTTATTAGAGAAAGACTCTTGTACAGATGAAAGTGACTTTAGCGATCCAGAAACGAACTCAGGTGAAGATCAAGATCATGTAGGGCCTATCTGAAGTTTCTGATATGCCGGACACTGAAACTGCAAGTGATTCTGAAGTGGAGAATGTTTGAATTCCTAATAGACAAGAATCTGACAGAAGAGAGAGGAGCATTATGAGGTCGTTGAAACAATAAAGAGACAGAGCGAGGCAGAGGTTGTGGATTGTGGAAGAGAGGCAGAGGTTGTGGAAGAGGCAGAGGCCGTGGAAGAGGTAGAGGTCGAATAGAGAGAGACAGTGGCATAGCCACCAATGCTCTAGGACAGCGGTTCTCAACCTGTGGGTCGCGACCCCCACGGGGGTCGAATGACGATTTGCCAGGGGTCGCCCGAGACCATCAGAAACATGGGGTTTTCTATTTTCTTGTTATTGTACAAAATTTCCTCAGTGGTAGTTACGACGTACTAGTCGTTTTACTATAATTGTCATTCGATGATAGACATGGAGACAATTAAATAATAACGATTTCGAACAGTTTGATTGTCGTAGCATTATTATTTTTAGCAGCTTACATTGTGAACGAAAATAACTTTACCGTAGGGGGGTCGCCACATCATGGGGAATTGAATTAAAAGGGTCGCGGCACTATAAAGGTTGAGAACCGCTGCTCTAGGAGATGATGATCATGATACTTTACTTGGTAAAGATGGCACTTTGAGGATAAAGACACAGCCAGCTCAGGGAAGAAGAGGTGGACAGAATATTGTAAGGCAGGCTGCCGTGATTACAGCAGAAGCTCGATGTTCCAGTATTAGGCCTACTGATGCCTTTCGACTTTCTCTTACTCAGTCAATTGTTATTCAAGTTGTCCAAGAAACCAATCGAGAAGGTGACAAGAGCATTTACGAGTGGAATCTTCGTCCTGAAAGTCCTAAAGAGTGGAAAGATGTTGATGAATCCGAGATTTATGCTTGGATCGGTCTGTGCATCTTAGCAGGTATCCAGAAATTAAACTTCGAGCCTGTATTATCTCTGTGGTCTAATGCTGAAGGAAGGCCAATATTCAGAGCAGTAATGTTGCGTGATAGATTTCAGGCCACACTGAAGTGTACGAGGTTTGATAATAGGAACACTAGAGATGAAAGACTGATTACAGATAAATTAGCTGCGTTTTCTGATGTTTGGAATATGTTTCAAGCACAACTTCCTAAAATGAACATTCCAGGACCTGATCTGTGCGTTGATGAACAGTTGGTTGTTTATAGAGGTTGTTGCCGGAAACCAGCCAAATATGGAGTGAAAATCTGGTGGCCATGTGATTCGGAGACAAGTTACCCACTCAAAGGACAAGTTTATACTGGGCGCAGAGCTAAAGAGCAACAAGAAGTTGTGAGCAGCAGTTTGTCTGTGACAGCTGCATATAAGCTAAATTATGCAGATTATCAATAAAGAATTTGTGTGTGACAGTTGCATTGAATGATCTATGCAAACATTTACAATTTTTAGAAAGTTAATTTTCATGACGACTAAAAACTATATCTTTTAGTTTTATGGTACAAACAGGCCAGACAGGTCTACAAAAGACATTGATTTATGTCTTTTATAATTAATTTTACTCATTTAACAACTGTTTTTATACTGAAGAGACTTGCTGTAAGCCAAACCATAGAAAGGTTTGTATTAATAACATGGGAATTCATTGGGGTAGTTTTGGACCCCACTGAGTATAATTAGGTTGCGAAATATGTTAGTAGGCCTATGATTATTAACTAGCAGTTTTATGAGAGCGAATCTTACTCAGAAGACTCGAACATTTGTACGACACATATTCTTATATTATCCAATAGAGAAACAATAGATAGGCTTCAGAAAATAATATAGTTCTATTAAAGTTCCGACTCTGTAGAGAGCTAGATGCAACCGTGAACGATACACGTCCTGTACATTCTGGCAAGCAGTCAGATATTCAGATATGGAAATTCAGTGGCGTAGCCAGGATTTCCGGAAGAGGGGATTTGGTTTCGATCGTGACCAAACTTTGCTAAATGTTTCTTATTTTTTCTTGTTTAGTAGCTGACAAGCAAAAAGGGTCGTCACCTTCGTAGGCCTATTCTTTCTATGTTTTCCTATTTTCTATAGCACTTAGAAATTTGTTCAATCGACAACCAGCCAACGGGGGTTTTGACCCCCAAAATCGCGTCCAAAAATGAAAAATGTATGGAAAAGCATGTGAAAGTTTTTCCGTCGGCAGCCAAGGGCAGGTTAACCCCAAAATCCTCCACCCTTGCCTACGCCACTGTGTAAATTAGAATCTATGCTATTTACAGCATTTCATAGCAGTCACTTGATAATCTATGTAATTGTAAACTCTATAATAAGCAGATAGTGCAATAGTTGAACGTGGACTCGAGATTACAAATACTGCAGAAAAAATTATAATACATAACAATATCATATTAAGTTAAAATAGACGTGCATTTTTTCCACTAATCACAGTATATAAATCTAATATTTCAGCGCAGTGGATCTTAACACGTTGACTGCGATACGATTGATTACTGGGACGCGGCTGGTGTGGAATGCGTTCATTCGTGACCAACGTGAATGCTGCTAGATTATTTTCAAGGCACAATCACATTAGACGCCTGTTAAGGAAAATAGTTTGGAACAGATGCGTTTAGAAGCCATCTGTTACTAGTATCATGTTCTCTTTACTCAGGTATGCACCAATTCATAGGGAAAATGCCGGTGCCCTGTAAGGTGACAGAACAATAGTTAGCTCAACAATGGAGAGTGGAGAAATTACTGCCATAAAATGGAAACAATTTCAATTTAAATTCCAACCTTCATTGTCTGGTCCAAATGCCTCCCTCACACCCCGAGCCAAAAATTATCCGCTTCACTGGATGGAAGATTTGACAATGCAAGCCACGTAATTACATTGTAGCAGGAATTCTCCAGGTGTACGTTTATACGACGCGTCAGGGAGGATTATAATTACGAGGCTGTGGTTGAGTATATTGTGGTTTTTGAACAAATGTTTATAGGACAAATATTCATACATCTTCCATAGAATATGCCTTTTTGATTGGTCACTCATTCTAGTAGCTAAAGGAAGCAGAAGAATGATTCCAAGATCCGTATAAGCTAAAATAGTTTGCATTGAACTAAGGACGTCATATGACGTCCCTAGCGCCCTGAGAAACCAAAATAAGGACGTCAGTTGACGTCCCTAGCGCTCAACGTTTTAATGCATTGACTACATATACATAATAAGTTCAGTATCTGTTCTATTTTCCAAATGATTGGATTTAAATGTAAGGGTATCCGTCTAAAATGTTAAACAATGTCATCGCTTCTAAACTTAAGAAGAGATTTTTATCTCAGTCGTCTTCAATGCATACCATTTACCGTGCCAACCATCCCAATAAATACCTTCCATGCCGTTTAACGAACCATTTGACGAATAGTTTCCGCGTAGATAGAGGCCGTTGAGATTGGAATACCCGCATACATTACCGCAGTCATGGTACCACCAAGGTCCACGACTGTTGACAGCGCAGTTCATGTTAAGTTTCTCGTCATTATCATTGTCTTCTGTGGTGAATTGCTGGCCATTCGAATGGCTAAGACCATCTCCTGAAATCAATAAAACAAGGATTTGGTCAAACTATTAAATGATATCACAGACGAAATACGGCATTATAACTAAAACGATTCAATGAATATATGACGAGCACATTCATCTGACATTATCCACCCTAATATTAGGCGCACAACGCATAGACGTAAGCGTCATTTTCGGCAGCAACAGTTACGAACAGTGATAATGGATCACAATTAATGCATCGAGGCAAGAGCTTCCTGTTCGTCAAGCAGTTTGACCTTTCTTCGCCTTTAATGTTTGGATGCAATTGAAGTAATAGACGTCGTCTCGTTGACTTTCGAAGTTTCGAGTGTAGCGCATTTCAAGAAGAAATTCTCAAATTTGCCCGTTACGTTAAATGCGTTTGACTGTTTTAAATAGGCCAGCGTTTGTCTCTGAATAGTGAGAGTACAGTAGTCTTAAGCAAGTTTTCAAAAGCAAACCTACAGTATATTGCTGAATGTCCTGATGTACTTGTATATTCTGCAACAAACATGTGTCTCTGTGTTGTTTCATGCTATAATTTTTCCCTTTGAGTAAAATCTTGGTTCCCATGAACAACGAAAAGTGCCTAAACTTAGCCTAAATCTACGCTCCTCGACAAGACTTTTTACTGAAAATCCTATTTTAAGACTAACTGTCAGACAAACATGTCTAAATTTTTAATAACCACCAGCATTTCCAGAATAAGTTCCTATACGGAGTCTGTATTTGTCCGCAGATGAAGTGATGTTGAATGTCGAATATTCTGCATAACGCTTTCCTCCTTCGAAATCTTCCAAATCAATTCTCAGTCGATATCTTCTCTTTGACGTCAAAAGGTGAAGAAAATTGTTTCCTGAACAACAAATACAGACGTTCTTTGACTTCATTTAATTTGATTGAATTGGGAAAATTCAGTGGCGTAGCCTCCCATTGGCTGCCGAAAACAAAATACTTTTAATGAGTTTCTAAGCATTTGTAACTTTTTGACGCGTCTTTGGGATCAAAACCTCCTTGGCTGGAAATGTAACGGTTTAAGAGGCGATGACCTTTTTTACTTCTCAGGAAAAAACTAGGTGATAGCTTTTTTGCTTGTCAAGATTTTTCCAAAGTTGGTCACAATAAAAACCAAAAACAAACTCCCTTCTTCCGAAAATCCTGGCTACGCCACTGGGAAAATTGACTCAATGTTGTTCATGTCATAAGTTTTCGATGAATTGCAGGACATACAGTATGATTGACATATTAGCATTAGGTGAGCTGTCCTTAGACATTAATTCACTTCAATTTCATGTCACCAAAACACAAAAGACACAACTTACTAAGAGCTATTTTTTATTTAACTATAACTTATCTAAAATTGTCTAACCAAATACCACGTTGAAGTTCTCATCCATGCTATCTTCAAGTCAGCAAAATTGACGTAGACCAGTGTTAATATGTTTACCTAGCCAGAATTCTCCATTTGGATTTCCGAATCCGTTTTCATAATCGTTCCATCTTCGGTAAAAACCTACGCTTCCGTCTTTTCGTCTTTGAAAAACCTAATCGATAACATGCAGTTGTAAAAGCTTTGCTGGTTTGAAGTTTTGAACCAACGTATCTCTCCATTAGGGTATCGGGTCCATTGATCGGATGTAAATTGGTCGGACCAAAGTTAAAATAGATCGGGTTGTCAATTGATCGGGTGACAATCGCATCGTTTTTTAATAATCGTTTGTCAATTTTTTTCATATTCGCAATATGGACTTACTGTATAGTCTATGAGTTCATGTTACTTTTTTGCGCACGTATGCTTACTTTGCATCGTTTTTTAGAAACTTTTGTTGTTTCTTTTTTTCAGTTGTCACTTAAAAACTGGCTGGCTTATATTTTAAACTGAAATCTCGATGAATAGGCCACCGATGAATTTTTACCCGATCAATTAATTGACTACCCGACCAATTTTAACCGACGAATTTTAGCCGATCAATTAGCATCCGGTCAATAAACACCAAGCCCTTCATTGGCCAAAGGTAACTAATAATTATTACAAAAGACAAACTCAGTTATCCAATTTAGGAAACTGAAATACTTTGGTCACATAATTGGCCAACGGGCAGACAATCTATGTACGACAATGCTGCATGGCAGAATTAACGGCAGGAGGAAGAGGACCAGCCTCGCGGACGATGGACGGATGCTATTATCAATTGCATTCAGAACTGTAAAAGACAGGGTGGCGTGGAGAACCTTGTCGTCGAACTGAATAGTCTTCGACCCTCAGCAATAAGGATGGATTTATGTTATTGAATGCAGATGGTTACAACAGTGGTTTTCACACAGGCTTACTTAGCCTCCTATAAACCCCTTGAAATCACATTATTATTATTATTATTATTATTATTATTATTATTATTATTATTATTATTATTATTATTATTATTATTATTATTATTATTATTATTATTATTATTATTATTATTATTATTATTACGTGATGATATTGACTGTCATTAGCCACGCCTTCCAGTGTACAGTATAATACTGTAGTTGAACAGTATAGAGACTCTTAGTTGTAACCTAGCCAAGACTGGTCAGTCACACTTCTGGACACCGATCAGAATACCTCTACTTCAAACTTAGTGTGTTCTTGATTCAATATAACATTGTTAGCTAGCAGTGGCGTAACCAGACTCAAAATGTAACCCGGGCAGTTGACCAAGGCGCTGTCCGTAAATTGCGTTCAAAAATATTTTGGCGAATTTTGACCCCTCCCTGTCAACAACTGTCTACCTTTCAAACCCCTCCCAATTTTTACGTAATTTATGGACAATCCCCAACTCAACAAAAAACCCAACTCAACAACAATCATTTTAAAAAATGACACGAGAAACTTAGCAATATGCATCAATCGGTCAGTTAACTTTGAGGAAATTCAAGTTTCACATATGCAGGTCATCTAGCTGGCCGTGTTCTATCCCTGCGATCACTGCCTATCAGTCACAAACTCATAAATCTTCAGCGTCTGCGATCCCCATAAGTCCTACGCCTCAATTACCACCTCAGGTAGAGTTTCAGAGTCCAATTCAGTAGAGGAAGATGCAGGTGGAATAAATAGTCCATACGGACAGGCGATTACCGCCGTAACTGCAATTCGATATATCACGTAGATACGTAGACCAGCCAAACACAATGACTGTAGTAATTACTGCACTTCTAGCTTATACTTGCGATAGACGTTTCGAAGAGACCGTAGTTGACTATTAAAATAGTATTGCAATGGCGTACGTGGCAGTGCAAAAGTAAGCAAAACCAAAAATTAAAGGCACAATTTTTAATTTTTTTCAACCCGGAATTTTTTCAACCCGGGCAGAAAGGCAAAGTAACCCGGGCATTGCCCGTAATTGCCCGGGCGTGGTTACGCCACTGTTAGCTAGACATTAGCGTAACGACACAGGACTACCATACCATACTAAGTTCATAAGTGAGGTTAAAGTCAAAGGCGAAGATGTGCTCAATCACCAATGAGTTCGGGGCCCTTCTGAGCTGGTATTATCAGTGAAGATAAAGCTTTGAACACAATTCAGTAGATTTTATTCAGGTGATTGAATGTATTACCTAATTGACCTAATATAGTTCAAAATTTATCTGCTGATATTTTTCTTAATTGTCTTACCGTCCATGCGCCGTTTGTCGTTGTCATATCGCAGAATGCGTTGGCGTAATATCGTTGACCCTGATCAACGACGTAGATGCGATAGACTCCATTCGCTGTGCAGCCATTGGCTTTAATGTCAGAACAGTCGCACACAGTTGAGGTGTTTCGGCAAAGATCTAAAAGTATGGGAAAATATTCGCTTCATAACACTTTTGTTGCAAAATTTTGTGACTCTCCGTAATCGTGTCCAATGATATAGGGCAAGAGAAGAAAGTTTGAGGAAACAATAATTATTAAACCATGGGTCATTTGATGTTGTCTGAAAAGTAT
Organism: Metaphire vulgaris; assembly: GCA_018105865.1. Classification (NCBI taxonomy): domain Eukaryota; kingdom Metazoa; phylum Annelida; class Clitellata; order Crassiclitellata; family Megascolecidae; genus Metaphire; species Metaphire vulgaris. The sequence goes on from CM030849.1 coordinate 13,476,995, forward strand.
GCGATGAACTTCATTTCTTGACTCAAGCCGATTAATCGAAGCGCTTTCAACATTTTCAACAGACAAGCGTGTTTAATGAATTAGAAAAAACTGAATTGACAATCGTTTTACTAGTTTGAAACATGGAAGAATTACTTTTATAAAAGTATCGAGTAACTGACAGTCATTTGGGGAATAGCTGATTCGTTTTGGTCCAGATGGAATGCTATATATTCAACTCTCTCGTTCACTAAATGCACAATATTCATTCGCTTACCTTGAGACCTTGAGTACTGGAGGTTTTCGTTCACAAGATCAAGAATAGCATTCAGTTTTTCACTGATTTTATCGATTGCAGATGAAAACGTCTCATTCATCGTTTGCAATTTCTCGTCTAAACTTCTGTTTACGGTTTGAAATGTAGAAAATAGATTTTGTTCTTGTTCATTTGTTCTTTTCACTGCCGCTTCAAGTTTCACCAGTGCTGAGTAGATGCTCTGGTTCATTGTCTCTAACAAATGGTCAAGTTCGCCAGGGCATTCTTCAAACCCCGAGGGAGAAAACGCACAACTGGAAGCCATAAATTGCCCGGCCACTGGAACTGCGATACGTGAAAGCACACAATAAATGGATACGCACACAAACCCAACCATATTTCTTTTCGGAATCGATGACATTTTGCAATAAGGTCTAAAACTTGAATCTTATTCTTAACTCTAATGAAACAACTTCTATAAAGTCCAGATGTCGAATGCTTTGCACAGTCACGAGGCATTGTTTAATTAGTGAGATTTCGTGCCTTTGGGTGCGAAGTATTAGTTATCCTGCATCCGACTATGCTTGTGTGCGATATTTACTTCCTACAACAATGATCACGAGAATATCCCTCATATTGCTTAGGACATAAGCATTTAGTGCAGTCATTTCGAACGATCAGAATATTCAGCTGCAATTAGCGATTGATTCGAATTATTGTCCTTTTGTGATTGATGTGTGTATTTTCATATCACTTACTTTGAATCTTTGGTACCCAAGATACGGGTCCTGTGTTGTTGTGCAGTAAGTGTCGTCAGTAACCGCCCCCGCTAAGACATCCCCCGTTACGACCGCCACCGTTATATGCAGCCAGAAATGATGTTGAGATTATAATGCGCAGGCCCTGTACTTAGTCTGTGCATGTATTTCGCTATGTTGTAGAATTCGAAAAATGTCGGCGATACAGTAGAAGGGATTGGGGCCTATTAGTTTGGCTTATTGTTAGTCTAATAGAGTTTCTAAAATATATTGGATCGCGTGGATTGATTAAAACCGCTACTGCATGGTTGGTAGTAGCAATTCCGAGCCAGATGACTGACTGTGACTGACAAGGGAACGCGTATCATCGATAAGGACACCGAGGAGGACACCGAAGACACCTGACGTGGAACGGACATGAGGTTATCGCTGCAGATTGACTGAGTCTAAAATATTTCGGGTTTCTAGTTTTCCCTTTGGCAAGTATAGTCTTCTTTCCATTAGGGTTAAAAACAGTCTACAGTGTTGGAGCTGTGAAATTTGAGCTGGGTGGGGCGAGGACTGAAATTCAATGAATGAGTCAGAATGACAGAAACTGCATGTACCCAATATGCGATTTTTGGGAGGGTTGCAAAGTTAGCTGGGGTCAACCCCCACCCCCACCCCACCCCCGCCGCCCCCCAACCACCCCGGAAACTCCAACACTGACAGTCAATTAAGAGGGCCCGTATTTTGCTCGTAGTTGCCTACTAAACTCTACAGTAAGCATAGGGATTATAGGCTAAGACGTTCCTTATAACTTGTGGACCCTCGTGAACGAATTCTAAAATCGAATTCCGCCAAAAGAAGACCTTTCTCTTTACCTTCGAATTCTATATTTTATACGTAAAAAATAGTTTCCATCTAATCACCAGATGGTCGACTATTAGTTTGGCTTTAAAATATGTTAATACAGGATGCTATGTAGGCCCAACTTATGTCTGATAGAAGACAGAGCCTCAACGCTTTCCAACAGCCACATCGGAACGAATTTTTTTAGCAGGGAGGGCAAATTTTCCGAGGCGAGGTGTTTAGTTGTCACATTTTTTTCGGTGGACCAGCCAAAAACGGTAATTTCCTATATATTTTTGAGCCGACAAGCAAAAAAGGTAATTGGGGCTGTCCATTAATTATGTCAACAATTTTTGGGCAATTTTTGACCCCTCCCCCTTGTCAACAACTGTCAACTTTCAGTTACCCCCCATAATTACGGCAAAAACTTTTGACTCCCCAGATCAATGACAGGTCCCAATAACAAGGTTAATACTTTTTGCGATGATGACCATTTTTTCCCTTTTTTGCTCGTCGAGTGTCAAAATGTGATGATTATGACCTTTTTGCCATGTTTTTTCCATTATAAGTAGTATTCAATGAAATTTCCTAGTTTTTGATTATTTGTAAAAAGTGAAATTGTTGACGTCAACTTCTCTTGACCCCCTCCTCTTTGTCAACAACTGTCAAACTTTTTCAAACCTCCTCCCCCCTAAATTGTTGATGCAATTAATGGACAGCCCCATTTCCTATATATTTGTGAGTCGAAAATTCCAAGGGGTGCAGATGTGCACATCAGCCTCGTATCGCTGCACCCCATACTTTTTTCCAGGGGGTGCTGCTGCACCCTCTGCACCCCCACTTCGTACGGATCTGCTTTGCATATAGATTTTCAAGACGGGGTTTTAAACTGGTTCTGGCTCGATCCAGTGCTTAAGAATGAAGTGTAAAAATCTATGGCATTCATAACCTAAGAACTATTAGGCCTATGTTAAAAAAGAAGGCAGCCACACAGATTAAATTGTGAAAATTTTATCAGGCACAGCAATATTATTTCTAATGAAATGTCTATTAATGTCTATTCCTGTAAATATTAGGCCTAATGTCTATTTCTGTTCTATTAATGAAATGTCTATTTCTAATTAAATGTAGGCCTATAGGCTATTATTTCTAATGAAATGTCTGCTGCCAATTGGCTCAATGAACTACTCTATCGATTCGCGGGAGTTTCAGATGGCTCAACTGCACTCAGAGGCGTCATTTGGGGGATGGGAGGGGGGGTGACTGGGGGCGTGGCCCCCAAAGAAATGACAAAATAATTTTAAAGGTGTTAATGTGCTAAAAATCGCAAAAACTATAGGACCTAATTCAGTAACTGAAAGTTACTTGATGTATTTAACCATTATGGCAACACGGCGAACGAGTATAACCAGTGGGAACGCCAGAAATTTAGAAATGGGGCAAAGTCAGACGTCCCTTTCTGCCTAGCACTGATGAGTGACGAGTACAAATTCTTCTCCCTGTTCGATTTGTCAGGCAGCTTCTTGGGGGTTCAGTCCAGGGGCGGCGCTGGGTTTTGTTGGTTGGGTTGGTCTAATGCAATCTACACAAATAGGACCCGGCTCAGACTACCCCCCCATCAAAACTTCTCTGTGGATTTGCACGATTTGCTCGGGTGTCCCTGCCCGAGGCTGGGTGGGTCCGGACCCGCGGACCCACCCCCTTAGCGCCGCCCTGGTTCAGTCATAACTGAGTCATTAACTAGCCTACTAAATGAAGTGGACAGCTAATTGTCTAACCTCTAAGGTACGATACTTCAGGGGCTGAAAAATACAGCGCTTTGTGTATTTTCACGCAATTTTAGATTTTTTCAACCTACAATTGCTCGAACTTTTTGAAAGCTAAACAGATTAGGTATGGTATACACTAATGCTTTGCATTTTTATTCCTTCCATTGGTGCAAAATTTACAGAAATGGAACAAGGGTCCACAATCTGACCTAAAACAGAACTCCCTCCAAAAATTATTTTTTCCAAGCTGTGCAGTTAAAATGATTGAGTGGAAACCTACAGTGTAACTTTGGTGAACGGCAAAGTTGTAGGGGATGTATTTGGAACACAATAAATAAAATTTTTTGAACATTTGACCATATCTGGTTGAGATATAGCTCTAGCTTGCGTCACTGCTCCTCATAGTAGGCCCTACACACTGCACAGTCTTCCACACAGCAGGCCCCTGATGTATATCGGTCAAATTCTTCTAGTCTCAGTTGGCTGCCCAAGTATCTAGTAGACCATGGTTTAGCCTTCTATTGATCGAGGAAGAAACCTGGGTTTCTCTGTTGGACCCACCTAAGAGAGGTTGACAATCTTGGACTGCAAGTAGTCCAACACCCACCAAACATCGTTTCCCATAAAATGTTTGGGAGACATATTGAAGGGGTAGGCACCCGAGCGGGGCCGAGCCATGTTGCTGGCTTGTCTTGGCAAACACCTCAATGCTCTTCTTATAGGAGTATCCAGAACAATCTCTATGGTCACTGATCTATGCCCAGCAGCAAGAAATCTGCTTCTGCCATTGGCGTCTATTAATAGACGACAATGGTTACTATGGTTTCTGTCCACCAGTGGGCGGAGCAACCAGACTTTGTTGGTAAACACTGGATACCCCTATGCAGTCTAAAAAGACATGTTTAAGATGCGTCTGTTGTGGGACATCACTAGACAGCTGTTGCAGTAGTCGTGACTTTAGTTCGGCGATGATTCTCTCCTGGTTTTGTATGACGGTCGCTTTCTCGAGCAGCTCTTTACGCAGCTGAAAATATGATCAATATTTTCAAAAGTTCTTCAGTCACCAATGAGCTTATGATTACAAACAAAGATGTAAGCTTGGATGATAAAGTTGGGCCCAACACCTATGCCTTTGCCCCCTCCCTAGCCTGTGGGAAGGGGATGGATTTGGGCAGGACGTGCGAGGTGGGGTCGGGGTGTGGAGTTGGGGCGAGAGGAGGGCTACAATGTGCAGATAATCAGGACGTTTTGTCAACTTACGCCGATTATAAAGTTTGGTTGCTTATAGTAACAACGTTGTCCAACATCTGCTGTGTAGCGTGAGTGACAAACTTAACAAACTTAACAGACAGACTTAGGAAATTATTATATAAGAAGATAACATGATTTAAAAAATTCAAGTGGGTCCAAGAAAGAAAATTTTTTAAAATGCAAGGTTTGTGGACAAATGGAACAGTTTGAGGTGAGAGTGGGAGTGACAGTTGAAACAGTAAACGGATTCAAAGGTTATCTCGGAAAACTAGGTTATTGATTGTGGAGTGGTTTTCACACAGACTTACTTAGCCTCCTAAACCACTTTAAATCACATTATTATTGTTGTTATTGTTGTTATTGCTGTTGTTATTCTTATTCTTATTACTATTATTATTATTATTTATTATTATTATTATTATTATTATTATTATTATTATTATTAGACATTAGCCTGTGTGAAAACCATTATAATTACTTGAACATTTAGGGCTATGGTTAGCTCTTGGTCAACATTAACTCTAACCGACTCTCCCAGAGAATTTGTTTTAGAAATTAACCACTGGTATTTACACCACCCCAACTTTCCACCCCAACGCCCCCCTACTTATAGCAACGAAAACTTCGAGAAAAGGCAATAAAAGCATCCGACCTCATTGTTTTCAGTTTCCAACTCTTCTATTCTGCGTCTGAAGTTTTCAGTAGCATCTGAATTATCTCGACATACAACGGGTGACTTAGTCTTTGCCTGAAAATTGCCATCGTCGATTTCAACGAGTGTCTGTTTTGCAAAAAGAAATTTCGTAGATTAAGTGCTAGCAGCTTGGATGCTGCAGACAATTCACTTGGAAATCTTATTGCACAGTAGGCCCTATCAACATCATCAAAAACATCGTCAATACAGAGTTTTCAATTTTCGCATTCATGTTCCAGAATAGCAATATAAGGTTATTTTGTGCATTTTGAGTAATTTTGAACGCCTTGGGGCAGAGGCGGCTCAACATGGGGAATCAGGAGACCCTTGCTTACCCTATTGAATGTCTGACCCCAGTGAGTCCCCACAGTTTAGTGCACTCATTCTAATAAACTTGGGTAGTCCAGGTTCGAGAAAAATAGTCAGCCTGCACACTTAGAATTTGCTACCCCAACGGCCCCTGCAAAAGACCAAAATAGAACAGTGTTCCATTATTCTACAATTTGCTTTAAAACCTTGGTTAAATTTTGAAAACTTTTTGCTACAGAAACAGTGGTAACATTTTCAAAAGAAGCACGGGGTCATGCATCCAGCAATGCCTATTGAATATTATTATATTGACACTCTTTTTGAAATGCCTAAAAATCACATTTATTCCATTTAAAGTAATCAAAGTGGGATCACTTCTGATTATTTGCACAGAGGAGGTGCTACATAAATGCTTTGACACATTACATTACATAAGATTTGCTCTTATGTATTTACCGGTTCCAAGGCCAAATCCACTTCTGGTTTTAGTGGATTTTCCAGCTCGAAGGCGTCCGGAGTTGCCGCAATGAATTCTGCATTTTCGAGTTCCTGCAACATAAAATCATAAAGTCAGTCAATAATTTGACAGAATTATATTATAATATTTTTTCTCAAACAAATGACTGAACACTCAAAATCACTTAAACTGTAGGCATTTAGGATTGGGTCACTTAGAATTATGTGACATCAACATTAACATGAATTCCAGTTTATGATAACCTAAGGTTTGTGCTAATAGTATAAATACTTCTAAAATAACCTAGGTACAGGTACTATAGCTTATTAGACTGGTTTTGTACAACTTGCTCAAAGTTGCTGTGAAATGTTTAGGGTCTGATTTGAAACTGCTACCCTTTGCTTTCATGTCAAGAAATGTACCACTACTGTACTCCACTGTGCCTCTGTAAAGTTAAATAGTTATGAGATGCCTCATCAAATATTGCAGAAATAAAGAATAATGCCATTGAACAAAGCATGCTATAGTATTCTATTCTATTTTTTTTATTATTTGGAGAAGCAATGTAAAAGATAAGGCGGGAAGACAAAATTGTGATACTATAATTTTTTTATTATTTGGAGAGAATACAAGAACAAAAGAATACAAGAATACTACTTTGAATGAATAGATTGTCACCTTTGAGAACTAGATTTGGTTATTTAGAAGTTATTATATATTGCCAATATTATTATCAATATGGTTTGGCTATGAATTGCACATATCCTATGAAATTGCATATCATGTAATCAGGGTGCGATTTGTAGGGGAAGACGGGATCCCTCCCACTGTCCAAAAGCATCCCCCTACTGCTACATCCCCACCATTACATCCCCCACTGCTACACTTCCCCAACAACTACATCCCCCTCAAGCTCGACATACCCCCACTGCTCCAGGTCACAAATCACACCCTACATGTAATGCAGCAAAGCATTATGAGGCGCCTTTTCCTGCATGTAATGGTAATCACCGCTTTGAGCCAGTCTGGTACAGAGCTCTCGGCAGCAGCAGTGTTCGACAGCGATGAAGGCTCCACTGACGACTCGCTGGCCAAGTATCCGCCATCAAAGGTACTTCCGCCATCGTCTTCGCTCTGGATGGATACTTGCGACACTGCTGAAAAGTCGACCAGCAACATAAAACTGGT
>CM030849.1:13489486-13559486 GCA_018105865.1 Metaphire vulgaris
CGAAGTAATTCGACCCGAATGAATAAAGTCTTCCATCATCTGCGAGAAAAAAGGAGACAGATCAACAGATGCCTTTATGAAAGTATTTGTATGCAAAAGTAAATTTAAAATAATTTGAACAGTTGTAAAAGGTTGCAATACTGAACATTGTTCATAAGTGAACTTCTAAAACGCCAAATTAAAAGGATGGATGATTGGTTTGACAAACGGCCGGGGTGGGGGTGGGGGTGGGGTGGGGGGGGGGGGGCAAGTACAGACAGAAAGATAAAGATTGAGAGATGGAAAAAGAACTGAGAATAGAGATATTGAGAATAGAGAGAAGGATATATAGAGAGAAAGAGAGAGGGACAAAGACAGAAAGGAATAGAAAGATAAGAGAGAGAGAGAGAGAGAGACAGACAGAGACAGGCAGACAGAGTGTCAGAGACAATGAAAGAGACCGATAGATGGACAGAGACAAACAGACAGACAGAGCGGCAGAGACTGAGAGAGACTAAGAGAAAGAGAGAACGACAGACAGACAAAGAAAGAAAAGAAGGTTTATTATATTACCTGGAATTTCAGGAACATTCTGTCTTCATTGGTACAATTACTATACCGATCATTCGTAAGTGTAAACCTATGTGTGTGATTCTTACCTGTGATACAGAAGGTAAACTCGTCACCACAGGACACCTGTTTGATGGCAATGCCTTCAAATGCTTCCACTTTCTTCGGAGCCTTGTAGGCAGCCTTATCACCGTGTCCCAACTGTCCGGCCAGTACCATAGAGCCATGAGGATTCTGAAACGAGTGAAATACGTCAGATGTTATAGTACACATTGTTAGGTGTCCTAGCAGTACTTGCACAATATGCCACCATAATCAGTTCATAATAATAATAATTATTATTATTATTATTATTATCATTATTAAATCCGTTTATCACTGTCTTGGTTGGAATTGCAACAAATTGCAAGAAGTCAAATAGCAAATGAATTGTTCACTCACTCACTCACTTGCTCACTCGCTCACTCACTCCTCACTCACTCACTCACTCAATCAATCAAACAATCAATCAATCAAACAAACAATCAACCAATCAAACAAGCCAACAAGCTGAACCAAACCAGAGAAAACCTTAAGCACTAAAAGTTTTGTTTCAGTTTCTCAATGAGTAGTAAAGAAATAATTTCTACTAGGCGCCCTACCATCACTGTTATTATTATTATTATTATTACTACTACTACTACTACTACTACTACTACTACTACTACTACTACTACTACTACTACTACTACTACTACTACTACTACTACTACTACTACTACTACTACTACTACTACTACTACTACCACTACTACTATTAGTGCATTAATCTAGACAACCTACAGCCCATGTGTAGAGCTCCTTTTCAACGGTCACCACAGCAAAATGAGACTTCCCAGCTGCAACCTTCACATTAACCAGAAAACAAATAACAACATTAATTGATTTTCAGCAAATGCTCCATTTTGAACAATTCATCTTTTGACCCTTTTGTGAAGGTGAGATTCATCATTTCAACTGTGATGAAGATGATGATGATGATGATGACAACGACGACGATGATGCAGTTAAATTTGTCGGCAAATATGGAATATATCATCAATAATTATATATATTAAATTAAATATATCAATATATTATCAATATATTATCAACGTCAAAATAATGACAATTCCACCTGCAAAGCACTCCTTCCTTTCACAAACACATCCAGTTTCTGTGGAATGAGCCTTCCACCACCCCAGCAGTACACCTGGAAAGCAAGGGTCACAGCCAGTGTTTTATCCAGACTCCAGGCCTTTGGAGGAAAATTGAGACTTTCGGGGTGGGGAGGGTGGGGAATCGACTTGGTTGCAGGGGAAAAGACAGCAAAATTTGTGTAAGTGCTGGGATTTTTTTTGACAGGGGGGGAAATTTTGAGGTTTTTTTTTTTGGTGGGGAAGCTCCTCCTAACAGGCCTGTATAAAACACTGGTCACAGCTTATCAAGCTTGATTGATCAATTGATTGATTGAAAATAATAAATGGGTTTTAAGTGGTTTGGTAGGATTGCTTCTTTGCAAAAACAGGTTTGATTGATTGAGAGTGACAGGGGCGGCTCAACAGGGAAGTCCTGGGGGGGGTCGACCCATGCCTCTATTGAATGCCTGTCCCAAGTGACACCCATGCCTTAGCGCACTCATTCTAAGCAACTAGGACTAGTCCAGATTTATAAAAAAAAGTAGTTGGCCCCATGCTTAGAAGCTGCCCCCCAAAGACCATCTCAACAGACCACTCACCCAATATGTAAAGCAGAGGATTGGAACGCAAAAGCGTAAGAAGTAGAATCACCATCAACAAAGGCATGAACATTAACACCGAGGAAAAAAAACTGCACTACAGTATTAGCGATAACACACAGTAGCTCATATTTTTTTATGAACTCCTTCTACCCCAGCCTGGTTTTGGCAAGGTGACCCCTCTGCATTTTGGAATTGTAAAGAAAAACTTGCATTCTGAACTTGTCCTTAAGCTGTCCTTATAAGGCCAGGATCAAGGCCAAGGACTAACATCCCTGCTAACTCCTTCTAACTTCTAACTAACTCCTTCCTTTCACAAACACATCCACTTTCTGTGGAATGAGTCTTCCACCACCCCAGCAGTACATCTGGAATGCAAGGGTCACAGCCAGTGTTTTATCCAGACTCCAGGCCTTTGGAGGAAAATTGAGACTTTCGGGGTGGGGGAGGGTGGGGGAATCGACTTGGTTGCAGGGGAAAAGACAGCAAAATTTGTGTAAGTGCTGGGATTTTTTTTTTTTTTTGGGGGAAAATTTTGAGGTTTTTTTTTGGTGGGGAAGCTCCCCTCCTAACAGGCCTGTATAAAACACTGGTCACAGCTTATCAAGCTTGATTGATCAATTGATTGATTGAAAATAATAAATGGGTTTTAAGTGGTTTGGTAGGATTGCTTCTTTGCAAAAACAGGTTTGATTGATTGAGAGTGACAGGGGCGGCTCAACAGGAAGTCCTGGGGTCGACCCATGCCTCTATTGAATGCCTGTCCCAAGTGACACCCATGCCTTAGCGCACTCATTCTAAGCAACTAGGACTAGTCCAGATTTATAAAAAAAAGTAGTTGGCCCCATGCTTAGAAGCTGCCCCCCCAAAGACCATCTCAACAGACCAGTCACCCAATATGTAAAGCAGAGGATTGGAACGCAAAAGCGTAAGAAGTAGAATCACCATCAACAAAGGCATGAACATTAACACCGAGGAAAAAAACTGCACTACAGTATTAGCAATAACACGCAGTAGCTCATATTTTTTTTATGAACTCGTTTTACCCCAGCCTGGTTTTGGCAACGTGACCCCTCTGCATTTTGGAATTGTAAAGAAAAACTTGCATTCTGAACTTGTCCTTAAGCTGTCCTTATAAGGCCAGGATCAAGGCCAAGAACTAACATCCCTGCTAACTCCTTCTAACTTCTAACTAACTCCTTCCTTTCACAAACACATCCACTTTCTGTGGAATGAGTCTTCCACCACCCCAGCAGTACATCTGGAATGCAAGGGTCACAGCCAGTGTTTTATCCAGACTCCAGGCCTTTAGGAGAAAATTGAGACTCTTTCGGGGTGGGGTGGGGGGAATCGACTGTTGATAAAATTCTCTCATTTCATTCCATTTCGTAGTTCCAGGGTTGTGCCCATAACGAAAAACTCGTTATAGCTCAGCTCATTTTAATGAAATACTACTGTACTCATTACCATGATTGATTGATTGGTTGATTGATTGATTGACTGATTGAGTGGAACAAAAAACTTGCACGTGTAGACAATGCCATTTATGCTGATGACGGCTGTCCATACTACCTCACTCATCTTTGAAGTGACCACAGGAATGACCTCAGTCACTTCGGAAGACTGTCGCGAGGGACGACTGAAGGAGTTCAGCTCTTGAACCTTTTTGGTCAGATTTCTGAAAAATACAAAAACTTTGGCCCTGAATAATTTGAAAAGTGACACGCAGAAAATATGACCAGAAAACATTACATACCCTATAGCAGGACTACTACTGGAAAACGTGCTTTTTCTGTTACCGGACCCAGACTTTGGAATTCTCTGCCGGTACAGGTCCGCCAAACTGATTGTCTTACTACCTTCAGGTCTAGACTTAAAACACATCTATTCCTGACTGCATATCCGCCTTAACCTGGAATCTGGAAGTACGGACTGACCTTTGGATTTTTAAAGCTCATTTTGTTCTTTTATATGCTCACATGAAAGCATAACATTCTGGGACAGTGTATTCAAGGGATAAATAATACATGGCTTAAAAAGTATAGAGCTTTTATTTAAAAACTGAAGCTGATTACTCTGAAACGAACGATAACAGTGGATACAAGAGGAGTTGATTTGCATTCGGTCGCTTCAAAGGTTCCTACAAAACAACAGAACTACTATCACACAGGGTAACTTACCCTCCTAAATTACTTGAAATCACATAATTGCTATTAACAACAACAACAACAACAACAACAATAGTAGTAGTAATAATAATAATAATAATAATAATAATAATAGATTCATATTTTTCAGAGACATACTACTTGAAAATGTGAAGATGGCAATGTTATCGAGGTAACATTTAGTGTCTCGTGATTTTTATGTAAAGCCATGTTGAGTATGGGCTGTGCTTGAAATTTTGAATCTCACTCCATGCATGCACGTATGTAGGTAGGTAAATAAGTAAGTGACCACGTTTCTACAGCACTGCTTGAAAGCTATAAGCAGTATATAGCTCTGTAATTAAGCGTAAATGTTTAGAGTTTAGAGTATATTTACAAAGATTAATTATCAGCCGTGGAATTACCTTATGCAGCATATCGTTAAGAATAGAATGCATGTCGTCGCTGTAACATGGACTGATCTGGCCAAATTCTGCCTGTACAATGTCTGATGCTAGACGCAATGGGTTCTGTAAAAACAGACTATGCAATTAATCAAACAGTCAGTCAGTCAGCCAGTCAATCGATCAGTCAATCGACTAACCAATCAATAGATCGATCAATCACAATCGATCAACTACTATTGTTCCACTATAGCATAATGTGCCCATCTACTCTCATGAAACCGCCTATAGAGGATTATTCTCGAATGCATTGCAATTCTCAAACCTGGCTAGAAAAACGGCCATGTCCCAATTGTCTTATGCTGACACGTCCACTTCCATAAGGACATGCGTTGTGCAAAATATACACAACGGGAAAATGGGTCGTCCATTCAGACAATTTCACATATGTAACAACACATAAGATAATCTTCCTGAATGCAATTCCAGCCATTCAAATCTTCAGTATCCATCTGGAAACATACTTATTGTTGGAAACATACTTATTGCTGGAAACATACTTATTGCTGGAAACATACTTATTGCTGGAAACATACTTATTGCTGGAAACATACTTGTTGCTGGAAACATACTTATTGATCTATTCAAAAATTATTGCTGGAAACATACTTATTGCTGGAGCCAGCAGGCAATTGCTGGTAGATGGGTAATTGCAACATAGGTTGGAAACATACTTATTGATCTATTCAAAAAATTAGGCAAGTGGGTAGATGGGTAAGTTGGTAGTGAGTAAGTGGGTAGGTGGGGAGTAGTCAGATAGGCAAATACTAGATCTGACCGATCCCTGGAATGGCCTGGATCTTTTGCGGATGGATTTGAAGTACCATCGATTGATACCCTTGGTTATTAGAACTGGTGCTATAGCAGTGGCGTTCCTAGGGGTGCGGACCGCACCGGGTGACACACCCAGTAGAGGGGTGACACCTAACTAAGAATTTTTTTGCTTGTTTTTTTGCTTGTCACCACATTTCCTCACCGGGTGACACCAAGCCTAGGAACGCCACTGTGCTATAGAAGTGCATAATTATTTAATTACATTATTAGGTCAAGGTAGGTAGATAGGTAGATATGCAAACAAATAAACACAGATGGATGGGTTTTTCTTAATGATGACTTACTGTGGCATCGAATACACGAGTTAACGTCAGCAGCTCGTAGAGCAAACAGCCACATGCCCATATATCAGACTTCTGGTCATATCTAATATATACATATATAATTATATATACACACACACATATATATATATACACACACATATTTATCAAATGATATAAGATATCATATCTTTATGTACATAATTTACAAAAATTATGACTCTGCATATCATTTATGTTTCTGCGCTTTTCACATTGACTCTGTCAAATTTAATGTTATTCAAAAGCATTTCAGTTAAAATGCATTTTAGCAATTTTATATAATAATAATAATAATAATAATAATAATAATAATAATAATAATAATAATAATAGGGTTTTAAGCACTATAGAAATATCTCTAGAAATGACATTTTCTTATCACATTTAATCAGCATTGTAATAATTTTTGTATAATGACAATGATGACAATGATTAGCATAAAGATACTAATGGTAATAATAATACTAATGATATTAATTATATCAATGATAATAATTATAATAGTAATGGTGGTAGTGGTGGTTGAAGGTGGTGGAGACAATTATCACAACATAGAGGTATAATTTTTATGTCATTCAAAATCCATATTGGCAAGGAAGGACTAATTAATTATTTAAGAAAGGGACTTGCCCTCATAAAAGTAAAATCTCCTATTAAATTATTGCCAATGATTCAAATTTTGGACACTTTAAGCTTTGTCTGCACTGGGGGTTGTTCGTCATGGCAAAATATCAATTTTTCAAAGAGGCACATTGATTGAGGTGTTTCACAAAATCATGGTATCAAAGTTCTCCCATTATGAAGCTACCTGTAGAGTATTTTCACCAACTCGATCAGGTTCTTGAATTTTTATAATACTTTCTGCTCAAGTATTAAACTGATAATTTATTGCAAAACTTTATTTTACAGTCATTGACGTCAATTCAATGATGAGAAATAAGCCAAATACTTACAATTCGCCTTTTATCATTTCCGGTGACATATAGTATGGTGTTCCAACATACTGCAACAGAGACCCAGCAAACTTCAGTACTTTACATACTTAAAAGCATCTCAACCATATTCTTCCATGACTGATAGATCATCTATATCTTTGGGCAAAAGCGATAAGCAATGTATCATTAACATCCACTAATATCTTATCTGTAGTAGTAGTAGTAGTAGTAGTAGTAGTAGTGCAATGACTGTACTCTATTCCTATGTTCCTCACGCTGATGAATTGCCCGTGAAAAACGTCGATTTTGTACAGTAATAATATTAATAACAGCAATAGTAATAGTAATCATTGTTAACACCATCAGTGAATAATAATATAATAATAATAATTATTATTATTAATATTATTGAGAACAATAATAATTCATCAAAAGTCAAATATGATATTGCTGACAGTGATGAGCGATATAAAATAAAGCTAACTGTATAAAAATGATATTGGAATCCAAGGATGTCTACTGCAACTGAATCTGTTGCCACAACATAATCGCAATTTAAGATTACAGAAACTCAATAAAAATAGCAATCTTGCAGTGGCATAACCTGGGATGAAAACGGGGGGTGCCGAACCTCCATACCTTCTCACTCCCCTATGGCCTACCTCTCAAAACGTAAGGGAGATGGCTTGAGCCAAGTGGCACACCCCTAAATGAAATTTATGCCTATGCCAAGCCTTATTACTACTGAATTTTAAACAATAGCTGATTGATTTGGCTATAGCTGATTGATTTGGCTATAGCTGATTCATTTGGCTATAGCTGATTGATTTGGCTATAGCTGATTCATTTCGAGATTAAGCGCATAGGAATAAGGAGCTACTTTGGTGCTTCTTTTGAAAGCGCTATAGAAGTTAATGAGATTTTACTTTATTACTTACTTACTAAAAGCAGCAGTTGA
The DNA here is from genome assembly GCA_018105865.1 of Metaphire vulgaris. Taxonomy (NCBI): domain Eukaryota; kingdom Metazoa; phylum Annelida; class Clitellata; order Crassiclitellata; family Megascolecidae; genus Metaphire; species Metaphire vulgaris. Next base: position 13,497,435 of record CM030849.1, read on the forward strand.
AACTTGAAATTTTTAACGAGATGTTTGAGGCATGTCAGGGTATAGTGTCTAACCGTTTGGGCCATCTGTGAATTTGTGTCGAGGATCTTTGAGATGCCAAAGTCACCCAACTTCACGAGACCCATTTTTGTCAGAAAGACATTCAAGGTTTTAATGTCTCTAGAATTGAGAAATCATGAAGAAATATCGTTTAGTACAGGCAGTGGCGGCTCCATCGGGAGGGCCCATGCCCCCTATTGAGTGCCTGGCCCCCCAGTGCCCACCTGTTGGGACCCTATACTCAATGCTACATACATTAAACAACAAATGGTTGGCCCCCATGATTAGAAGTTGCCACCCCAACGAACCCCCACTTGCCAAATCCAAGAGCCGCCACTGCTCACAGGCAGCATGCAACCTGCCAGTTGCTGATCAGCGGCCCTCAGGGCATCTTTCCAAATAAAATGCGTTGCTCCTATTTATGCATACAATATTGAGTCATGATTGACTCTTGGTTTCTGTGCTTAATTTAGTAAAGTAGTAGCTTTAAATAGCTGTAAAATTGTAGTACAGTTACTACAGATATGTGACTGCAGTGACTGTACTACTGTTGAAAGCAATGAAGTGCAAAAGACAACAGAAATGAGGCTCTTCACATCAGTGACGTAGCCAGGATTTCCGAAAGGAGAGTTGAAAAAATTTTTGTCGATAACCGCCAAGGGGGTTCACCCCAAAAATCGCCCAAAAATAAAAATTGCATGGAAATACATAAAAAAATTTTTTACCGTCCAAGAGGGTTAACCCCCAACCCCCCCGTGGCTACGACACTGCCCTGCATGCTGATTAAAATTCATAATGGCCCGCTTGTAACAAAAGGTTGGCATGAATAGATATGAAATGATGAATCAACACAACTCTAAAGAATTCAACATGACTCGCTATGACTCAACATGACAGGAATCCTTTGGCAATGACAGCGTTAAGTCGAGACTGAACTTGGAGCTCTGACCTGTGCAGAATGCCGCATCCGTGAATGTACGCCACGGCGGAAATAAGCTGGTAGAAATGCCAGACTACAACCTCTTCGGCAAACAATTCCTTCTGCTTTGCTATTTTTTCATGCAAAGAACCACCTTCAACGGAAAATGGCAAATTTCACCATGCAATTTAAGTTCAAATGTGAATAAATAAGACCGAAGTTAATGTTTGTGTTTGACGGTATTCAAAATAATACTTTCTAAAATAGGCAAAAATATGGCAACATTACAAATATGGCAATATATTCAATGAAATTATGAACCATCCTCAAATCAGTTTCACATAAACGTCTCTCAACGGAAATACTGTAGCTTTTAAAACATAAAACAAAGTGTAAAATCACCTTTATAATTATAATTATAAAAGTAAAATTAGTAGTACAGTCACTGCAGTCACATATCTGTAGTAACTGTACTACAATTTTACAGCTGTTATTCATCCTTTACGTGGCCGATGTCGGGCGTGTCATCGACTCGCTCGGCCTGTCCTCCCACGCGTACGCCGATGATGTGCAGGTATACGCCGCCTGCCCCCCAGGCGAGACTGGCGAGCTGCGAACTCGGGTCCAGGACTGTGTGCTCGAGGTGGCGGAATGGATGGCATCGAACCGTCTCGCCTCAACCCTGACAAGACGGAGCTGCTGTGGCTGAGCATTTTTGAGGAGGGGCCACCTTATTGACCCAACACCGTTCGAGATAGGTGGCAAAGAAGTGGCTCCATCCAACGAAGCCGCCTCCTGGGGTGCTCATCGACTCGCTGACCCTGACCCTCGCGGGCATCTTACCGCCGTGATTCGCTCTTGCTACTTCCAACTCCGGCAAATTCGGGCAGTTCGTCGTTACATAACAATACCGCCGCCATTCAGCTTGTCCGTGCTCTGGTACTCTCAAGACTGGACTACAGCAACAGTCTTCTTCTCGGACTACCTGGGAACCAGCTCAGTAGGCTTCAGGCAGTCATCAACGCCTGCGCCCGGATTATTTTCGGCTTGAGGTGGCACGATCATGTGACACCTGCGCTAAAGGACAAGCTCCATTGGCTTCGGGTCCCGGAGCGTATAGTATATGAAAGCGGTGTTGGTTAACAATAAGATGAGGCTCTTCGGGACCCAGCCTGTCCCGTGACATTTGGCATGCCTAAAACGGCGACAAACGACGACTGGGTGCCGTCTCCAGCTGAGATCCAGCAACCATCCGGCTGTCACGTTCCTCCTCCGGCCAGGACTCCGGTTTTTGGCGAAAACAAAGTGACTCGCGGCAACCCACGTCTGTGGAACGCGCTCCCTGATGCGCTGGTCGGGATTACTTCACCTGAAACGTTTGCTAAAGAGCTGAAAACGTATTTGTTTACCATATCGTATAGTTGACTGTTTGACTGTACAGCGCTTTTTGGTTTTGGCCGATGGCCATGTTACGGCGCTTCACAAATCGTAATAATAATAATAATAATAATAATAATAATTAAAATAATAATAATAATAATAATAATAATAATAATAATAATGGACATGAATGCCCCCACCTTTGGCTATAGCTGCTTCATTCTGAGATTAAGTGCTTAGGAATAAGATACTACTTTGGTGCTACCTTTCAAAGCGCTATAGAAATTAACGAGATTTTACTTACTTACTTACATTAGGCATTGGAAGATACCAAGAGGAGACGCATAACAAATACAGGACAAAGCAGATTCAAACAATCATCAAACATATAAGACACTTCTTGGTCACATGAACACAGAACAGGAGAGAAAGGAATTGGTTTGACGAAAAACAAATGAGAAAAAACGTGATATTAACGATTGCGCGTTCGCAAGACATCCAGTTTCTATTTAATAAATGGACCTCGAATGAGTCTAATCGGCACCATTTTGTGTGTCACGACAAAGAATTTAGAGCGTTTGACGTTTAATTTTGAAAAATCCATTTAGATAAGATAAATATCGATATTGTAATCTGTTTTCAACGTAAGTGTTGATACCGATCTGATAGAATGAACAGTTATGCAAGCAATGCAAATTTACGTGTTACATGAATCAAAAACGATCTCATTATCATATTCGGGACATCTATCGCATCAGACATCTTCTCCATAAGCCTGTTCTTATTCAGTTAGCCAATGCTTTGGTACCTAGTCGCCTAGATTGTTGCAATTCCCTGCATTTTTGGCATCACAAATTCAAATATGCAGAAACTCCAGAGAGCACAAAATTCCTTAGTTAAGAGTCATATCCAAAACTCCTAGATTCGAACATAGGGCCCTATAACCCCAGCTAGACAGTCCCTACATAGGCTTCCTATCAAATACCGAATTAACTATAAAATCTGTCTTTTAGTATTCAAAACCATGTTCGATCTACTACTCAATCCACTAGGTATTCGGCAGGACTTTCATTTGTTCTTCCTTATTCTTGCACAGTCATTGGCTCTAGTTGTTTCTCAGTGTGTTGCCCTAGGCTTTAGAATTCATTACCATTATCACGTCGTATAACATCTTTCAGGCCCGGTCTTAAAACATACCTGTTTGACTTGACTTATCCACCTTAGATTGCTACCCCGCTGTTCTGACTGATCTTCCGGATTGACCTGGCTCTAATTCTATTTGGATTTCGTGCGCCATCGGCTGCTGCCCTGGGTATTATGATAGTGGCGTCATAGAAGTTTATTGATTGATGATTCTCACATTTACTCTTTTTATTTAAGTTCCCTGCCCGGAAGCAAGACCTGGATCCCAAGGGCGCCATCCTTCTCTCTCAGCAGCTGGGGTCTTTAATAATAATAATAATAATAATAATAATTATGCACTTCTATAGCACCATTTCTAATACTCAAGGGTATCAATCGATGGTACTTCAAATCCATCAGCAAAAGACCAGGTCATTCCAGAGATCAGTCAGAGGGAAACAGCAAGACAGACTATGGAGGAAATGCTAGTTGGAAGAGATGTGTTTAAATCCTTTATATCCATCTTTAGTCTCGCCCAGTACAGCAGTGACGTACGTGGTCATCCTCTGGCTATCCTTTCTCCCAAATGTTCCAAATGTTTTGTTCTAAACTATGAGTCTCCTCTTAAAATGTGTCAAATCCAGTTCTTTTCTCATTGTTTTACTGTTTTTATTATCGTCTGTTCATCCTTTACAGTATCTAGGACCTCTTTATTGGATATATTGGACGCTCAACTTTTCTAACATCATTAAAAACATATCTGTTCGATTTATAAGCCGAGGCGCATTAGTTCCATTATGCGCCCTGAAATGTTTATGATGATGATGATGATGATATATGTTGTCTCCAACCGAATCTTTCCATTCTTCATACTTCCAGTCTTCCGATGTCATCTTTTTTCATCGTCAAAGTTTCAGAACCGTATAATACCATGCTTCAAAGCAGACTTTTAATCATTCTCTTTTTTAACCCTTTATTGGGACTACTGACCTCTGAATACAGTCGTATAAATACAGTCATATAAAACTTCACTTTCACACAACAAAATCTCACTTATTTAATATTAGTGCAGTCTTTTTAATTTAATTTGTGTGAACGTATGGGCATAAGTGAGTAATCTGTGAGACTGCTCATCTCATGAACTCTACAATATTTCATCGACGAGGGATTTTCATTTGTTTCCTTCTTCATTTCAAGCCAGATAGGAGGAAAATATTATAAGATATCCATCTTAGTCTGTTTGTATTTTGATAATGTCATTAGCATTTACTATTTAAGATGATTGTTCGCTAATTTTGACTTTAACAAGGTTGTTGGAATATGGATACTTTTTTGTAGTGTTAATATATAAAGAAACTGCTCAAATTTGTCTAAACAAGAAATTCGTTTTAATTCTAAGCAACATTCTTTTCAATAATCTTGATTCTTTAAATGATGCTAATTGATTTTATTAATAGTTAGCTGTGTTTGCCTGTCAAAAATAATGGGGAGCTTGACTGTTCTCCTACCTGATTTTTTGTAAATGTTCTAGCATTTTGCCTAATGTTTTGTCCTTAACCGGAACATGGCTGGAGCAGTTTGATGTTGGGGTGAATATGTGGGTGGAATAATAATTGAATATCTGAGTTATGAGTAATTTGAGTAATTTTTACTATCTATTGGTGTAAAATTATGTATGTATCAAGCATGTGAAAAATGATCTATGTGCCATGCATTTTTAAAATGAAGTATTTATTTTAAATTTAAATTTTGAGTTTAAATAAATAAACAAAGTCAAAGACAAATGATATCCAGTCTATGTGGAGTAGTATAGGAAGGGAGAGAGGGAAGAGAGTTGGGGATGGAAATAGGAATTGAATGGGCTTGGAAAGGGAGTGGACGAGGGGATAGAGCAATGAGAGAGCAGTGGATAGGGCTAAGAAAATGGAGATGAGAAAGGAGCGGTGTAGAGAGGGATGGGGGGATAACGGATAGAGAAGGGAAGGGACGGAAGTGGAGATATCTTTTTGTGGTTTATCATTATAATAATAATAATAATTATTATTATTATTATTATTATGGGTATTTCAATTGCGCAAATTTTCGAAGGCAGCAAATGTGCTAAGTATGAAAAGGAGGGATGTGGGTCAAGAGGGGGAGGAATGGGGAAGGGAGATAGTGGGGAAGGAGATAAAGGATTGATAGGGGGGAGAGGAAAGGGGCAGAGAAGGGAGGGATTGGAAAAATGAAGGGACAAACACATGCACAGTTGCACACATAAAAATAGTTAGGAGCCTATAGAGGTTATATGATATACAGGCAAGGTTAAAACGGTATACTCAATAGGCCAGTGTGGGCCAGTCGGGAAACTGATGGATTAGTTTGACATGGCAACGGCTGAATGAGAGTGGTTTTCCAACTTTTCTCTAGCTGCCTTTCCTTCCACCAAGTTAACACCCATTCGCAACTCAGTTGACTGGGGGAGCGTGGGACAGAAACAAACTAAACGTTACTACCGCTGCCGGGAATTGAACCACAGACCTCAATATTAGCAGGCCAGTGTGCTAACCACTGTTCCACCGCACGCCCATATCAGCAATGTCCAGCCAAGTAGAACGACATATTCAAACTCTGCACATTTGGTTCCTCACCAATTATTGCTTTTGGTTGCCTAGCAACAATTACAAAATGACAGCAGCGTTTCGTCCAATAAGAGTGTGGTTCAAACCACTCACAGACATTAGGAAATTTTATATATAATTCAGGTATGTCGGAATCAATTTTCAGCAGGGTTGCAGATTTTCAGATTTTCTTAAGGGAAAAACATTTTGCATCTTAAAAACCTGACAAGCAAAAAAAGGATCTTCACACACGGAATTTACTCTCTTATACCCTTGACAAGCAAAAAAAGTCTTCACGTATGGAATTGACTCTTTCTTTCAGGGGATGAAGGGGTGCAGATTCCTACGGGCCTCCAGGGGTGCACTGCACCCGATGAATTTTTCCAGGGGGTGCAGCTGCACCCTGCACCTCCACTTCGTACGGGCCTTATATAATTCTATATTTTTCTACTTATATTACTTATTGTTTTCATTATATCTTATGCTGTAAGTAACAGTTTAAAATACCATGAGTTGTGCCGTCTTGCTTAGGTACTGGTATTCATGATACTACAGAATGCCTTTCAAAAAAGGAAAATGGAAATTTTTCATGAGGTTCAAAGAAACTTTGGAAATGAACACTGTATGTCGATTTTCTTTCAGATCAAGTTTTTGAAGAGATTTTCCAAATAATTTATCAAGGTATGGAGGGAGTGGCAAGATTGCCTTACTGCAAAACATGCGGCAAAACATTCCCAAGAGGCACACTTAGAGTTCATGAAAGAACTCATACAGGAGAAAGACCGTATGTTTGTAAAATATGCACAAGGGCATTCAGTCAAATAGGAAATCTTAAAACTCATGAGAGAATTCATACAGGAGAAAAACCGTATGTCTGCAAAATTTGCAAGAAAACATTCAGATATTTAGGCGGTTATAAAGTTCATGAAAGAATTCATACTGGAGAAAAGCCTTTTGTTTGTAAAATATGCAAAAAAACATTCCGAAATTTAGGCAATCTCAATGATCATGAAACATTTCATACCGGAGAAAGACCGTATGTTTGTAAAATATGCACAGGATCATTCAGTCGAGTAGGAGATCTTAAACGTCACGAAAGAATTCATACTGGAGAAAAGCCTTACGTTTGTGATGTATGTAAAAGAGCATTCACTCAAATAGCAAGTCTTAAAACTCATAAAAGAATTCATACTGGAGAAAAGCCACACAAAAGTTTTTTATATAGCAAAACTTTCAGTCAGAGAGCATATCTAGTAAATCATGGAATGCAAAGTATACTAAAGCGGCCGCATTGTAAGGTTTCTAAGAAATTGACTTTTAAATTGGATTTTGATGTCCAACCATTTGGATGTGGCTTTTGTGATGATATGTTTGTGGAAGAAACCCGTTTTCTGACGCATTGTTCTCTTCATTCTGACTGTTATGAACTTCTTTCCATCCAAAAACAAGAAGAGAAAGCTGCCATCAGTGATGAGAGAAAACAGATTGTTGTGGAGCCTATTACAGATGCATTACCAAGGAACAGCACGAGATGGTTTGGGCATTTTGAACTGAAGAAGGAGTTTATTGCAGATGTTGCATAATAACAGGCAGATGAAATTATTTTAGCCTGGATCACCGTCAAATTATTTGATGCTTAATGTGTGTAGTTTCATTTTCAGTTTTTCAACGAACACTTTACGTGAACTGTAAGGAGTTAAAATTAAGAGTTTGGATTTTCAATAAAACTGTTGATTAAAAGTAGTGAGTTCAGATTTATTTGTTATGAGACTGTTAAAATAAGGTTCTATTGTTTGGTTGCAAATTATTCTGGAATTACGTTTTTACATCAATACTTCTCTCTGCTTTGTGAAATGTTCCCATATCCTTTACCTAAGTATCTCTGTAGTTAATTCAGGCAACTGATGTGTTGAAATGTTCATTGAAATTTGTTGCAATGACATTGTTTTATATAATAATAATAATAATAATAATAATAATAATAATATAATATTATTAATAATAATAATAATAATTTTTTTTTTTGAGCCGGAACGAGGCAGAACAGCGTTCCGGAAAATCTGAAGACTGGTATTTTTTTGCAACATTAAATTCATAAATAGAAATTTTAGAACTGATATAGTTCTAAGTTTTCTATGTATGAATTTAATGTTTTATTGATTATAATCATTATAGTAACTGTTCGGCCTCTACGTCATGTTGACAATTGACTTATGACTATTGCGTTCCGGAAAATATTCTATTGCCTTGTGGGAAATATTTTTTTACAAAAAAGCCCTGAATAATAATAATAATAATAATACTACTAATAATACTAATAATAATAATAATAATAATAATAACTAGGTTTAGAGTGGTTCAGTGGTGTGTGAGAACCACGATGTTTCACCCGGACATTCATTCACATAATGGTCTTGCTGTTTAAGGTTTATAAAATTGTACTGAAGAGTGATGCTATCTCAAGTTAACCAAAGATAAATATGAGTCATGGCACAAGTGGGCAAAGAATAAGATTACACATCGAGTATGTGATGTGAATGAATGGCTAGGTGGAAAACTGTGGTTCTCATACAAGGCAAATCCCACTGAACCATTCTAAATCCTGTTATTGTTATTTAACTTGATATCAACATGCTCAGGAATTTAAAACAATAAGTGGCAACTTTGATTACTTTTAAAGAATATTATTAAAAAATTCATAGTGCCCAGTTTGTCTTTATTCTCAGGAGTTTTGTCATTTCCTCTATCATTCATCTCTGGAAATGACCTGTTCTTTTGGGGCATTGAAGTGCAGTACCATTGATTGACATCCAGGTGTATTATAAAGGGTGCTATAGAAGTTCATAAATAATAATAATAATATTGCTATCATAAAATGTTTGCAGTCATGTTAACAGCATATAAACCATTGACATTTTCCATTTAACTATCAACCTAATAGTAGGGCAGTGCACTCCATACACAATTGGGGAAATTACCAAAAACATTGGTCGAGAAAGGGTTAAATAATAATACTGTAATAATGATAATAATATTGCTGCTACTACTGCTACTACTACTACTACTACTACTACTACTACTACTACTACTACTACTACTACTACTACTACTACTACTACTACTACTATTACTACTACTACTACTATTGCTAATAATAATTAAATAGCAATAATATATCATAATAATGAAAATAAATCCACAAAAATTCAAATAATGATACTAATGTGCTGTATTTCCAACAACAAACACAATGTATACCATTGGCATATTCCATTTCGATGAGCAGAGATAAGCCGTCAAGAAAGTGGTTGTAATATCCAGTAACATTCGGATGGTTAAGCATTGAAAGGATGTCGATTTCGTTCTGCGCATCGCGCCTTTCCCTTTCACTCAAACTTTTCAAGTCGATTTCTTTCCAAACAACAAGCGTATTATCCTGAAACAGGCGAAATTTCCCCAAAAATCACACAAATACTCTCATAATCACATAATAGATCTCTGAGAAGAGATGAGCAAAAATGTACAATAAAAAATTAAAGAAGCATTACAGTACTGTTTAAAAATTGTGAACACATGTGGATTTCTAAGTTAAACGAACTTTAAGGCTTGTTAAAACATTGCAATCACAACCAAGAACACCAATGCTGTATTTTTTTCATTAATGATACTATTCTACGATTGATGAACAGAAGGCTTTAGATATGCAAACATTCAGAAGAGTGTTGAAACAAATTATTATATCCACATTTTCTTGTGTCTCAATCTTAATTGCATCACACTGTACTAGAAGTCAATATATTCTGCCTCAGTTTTTGTTCTAGAGCGTTCCAAAATGCCACAAAAAATAGTGAGCTATGTCAAACAACACTATACAAAAAATTATTATTAAATCTACTATTATTATTATCTGTCAAATATAGCACAAAAGTGGCAGATTGGCCAAAGACAAAGTACTTTACAAGGGGTCTTAAGATAGCTGAATAGATTTCTTGTATTACAGAAAAGGTTTGACAGACCAGAAAAACATTATAAAAATGATATCTTGTTTGAACTTAGCCGTTTTAGATGGGGACATTGGCCTGAGCAGACAGGATCGTGGTCTGCTGTAGGAGGGAGATGATGTGCAACAAACAAGTAGGGTCTTATAGGCTTCAACAGAGTTGTAGACAAAAGTTAGCAGTGAAAAAGTGATGAAGATCAGACATAGATCCATAGTTTTCATGTTGTCCCCATCTTCATTGTAATCAATCCGTCAAGAGTCAGGACTAGAACAGTCATATCATTCTGACTCAGTTTTATACAACTGGTGGTGGCATGAAATGCTCTCCAAATGAAAAATAGTGAGCTATGTCAAATGACACTCTAACAAAGTATTCCAGAAAACACAGAGCATGATTGATCCCGGTGTGAGAGCCAAAGAATATACTGATTATTCTAGTACCTGAAGGCATTTGATGACCTGCTCTTTGGGGCAAACATCCAAAGAAACATGAATCCAATGTATGGAGGCAGGAAAAACAGGCAACTGAACATTGGGAATGATGAAAAGGACAATAGTGTGTTGAGACAAAGAGATAATCATAAAACTTTATAAGTCATTAGTAAATCCTCATCTAGAATACTGTGTTCACTGTTCAGGCATAGAATTCATTCTTGAAAAAAGATAGAGAGCTTCTAGAAAAGTGCAAAGAAGAGCAACAAAGATTTTTAATGGATGCCATAATTTAAGCTACGGAAATGACTTCAATATTATGGATTGACAGCATTAGAAAGAAAAAGAAGAGAGAGAGAGAGAAAGAGAGAGAAAGAGAGAGAGAGAGAGAGAGAAAGAGAGAGAGAGAAAGAGAGAGAGAGAGGATTTGATAGAAACATACAAAATAATGACTGGGAAAGTAGATGTGCCATATGATCGATTCTTTACATTGGCACACTATAGCAGCACAAGAGGTCACAAATGCAAATTGTTTAAACAGAGGGTTGGTCCAAGAAAGAAAAAAATTTAGTGCAAGGGTTGTGTACAAATGGAACAGTTTGGACGAGATTGGAGTGACAGTTGAAATAGTAAATGGATTCAAAGGTTACCTATGTGGGAGAGCTAGGTTATTGAATGTAAAGTTACTATAGTTGGTTTCACACAGGCCTACTTTGCCACCTACAACGTAAACCACTTTAAACCACAAAATTATATTACATTAGAGAACAAAAAACCTATAATTTGACTTTTCAGAGTTTCAGTTTTTCAACCTAGGATTTTTAAAAAACCACCTTTACCAGCCCTGTGATTTATGTCGTTGAGTATATAAAACCGAGCGCTATAGAAGTTCTGTATTATCGTAATCGAAAGTGGTTTTCAATAAAGCAGAGAACCTACTAAGGGGCTGTCCATTAATTATGTCAACAATTTTTGACCCCTCCCCTCTTGTCAACAACTGTCAACTTTCAGTGACCTCCCCTATAATTATGTCAAAAACTTTTCATCCCCCCCCACTAAGACCAGTGACGGGTCCCCTAAAAAGTTTACAAGTTTATTATTTTTGCAGCGATGTGACCTTTTCCCCTTTCTTTTGTTCATAAAGTGTCGTAATGTGGTGGAGATGACCTTTTTTCTTGCTTGTCAGGCTTTTTTTCGTTGTAATAAATAGTATTCCATGAAATTTTCTATTTTTACCATTTGTAGAAAAATGAAATTGTTGACGTCAACTTCTCTTGACCTCTTCTGTAAACAACTCGAACTTTTTCAGACCCCCCCTAATTTGTTGACGTAATTAATGGACAGCCCCTAAACCAATATAAAACCCAGTTATTATTATTATTATTATTATTATTATTATTATTATTATTATTATTATTACTATTACCGTGGTGACAGATAGGATAACATTACTCAACGACATGTTGTGTGACCCCTGTTGCCATGGCGAGCAGGTGCCCGTTATCATACCTCGACCTTTCGGTAGAGAACGGCCTCTCCGAACGCTCCGCGTCCCAGAATCCGGATGGGAATGTATGCGATGACCTGAGATGCGTCCCCGGCTGCATCGAACACCGCTCCCGTCGACAGCGAACCGTATTCGGCTTCGTGCAAAATGTCAACAAAGCCAGCGTCGTCCGCCATCTTTCCTACAGCAACAAAATATGGCTGCGACGATGATTGTGCGCATTTTTGCACTACTACTACTACTACTACTACTACTACTACTACTACTACTACTACTACTACTACTACTACTACTACTACTACGAGTTGACAAAGTATGATGATGATGATGATGATGATGATGATGATGATGATGATGATGATGATGATGATGATGATGATGATGATGACAATATTAATGATATCATAGCAATATTTATGGTGATAATGACAATTACAATTTTTAATGGAAACAGAAACTACAGAAACTCTACTAGAAAATTAAATTTCCATTTGGCCACAAGATAGTCAGATAGATAAGCGTTACATCACATGAATATTAAAGAGAGTGTGAATCTCGAAAAAAGTAATCAGTAATCTATGCTGGTTTCAAATTTGAAATTTCTATCTTCATTCGAAATCTGAACAGAGAATGCAAAAGATTCCGCAATTTGGCTGCAATGTCAGTGGAGAACGAATGGAAGAACTAACCAAAAGCATACACGCAGAGCTAGATTGAGATTCGAATTTCAGGTATTTGAAATAATTTATATACATATCCCCAAAATTTATCGTAACAGTGAATTTTCACGCATTATAAAGAAGTGGCGTGGCCAGGGTTCTTGAAGATAATGGGAGCAGTATAGACTCTACAGTCGAATCTTTTGCCTGATCCCACAAGGGACCTTAAGGGTGCGTCTTACCACACTACCGATAATAGTTTTATACTGTAGGCCTATCTTGTACGAATTGCATAATTTTTCGAAGCCACTGTTCCTAGGGTTGTCAGATATCCAAAGTCGAAATACGGGAGATTGTTTCCGCGATCAATACATCCACTCCACGGTCCAGTTCATTGTGAATTATCATGGCTAGAGCTATACTACACAACAGTGTTATAAAGTATAGACTAGGAAAAGGCAACAAACACTGTTCAATGCACTGCATCATCTGCATGTAGTGAATCAATATTACACACAAGTAGGGTTGCCAACCGTCCTTTATATCAAAGGACAGTCCTTTAATGCACCTCTGAGTCCTTGTCCTTTATTGTTTTAATAAAGGACCATGGTTTGTCCTTTATTTCAAAAATCAAGTCATGAAACCACACATTTCAATTGAAATTTCCTTTTTTTGCTTGTCACCCCATTTCAGAAGGGAGATGACCTTTTTGCTTGACATTGTATTTAGGAGATGACCTTTTTTGGCTTGTCACCGCACTTCAGAAGGAAGTTAACCCTTTTCTCCGCACCGGGTGACACCAAGGTTTTTCCGCACCGGGTGTCCTTTATTGCAATTTGTCAAAGTTGGCAACCCTACAAACAAGTTATAATAATATTAGTATTATTAGGTGGGAGACTGGGGCTGAATTACTGGAGCTCCCGTAAAATACGGGAAATCTGCAACCCTACTGTGTCCCCGCGTGACATACTAATGATGGAAATCACGTAGGCTATAGAGAAGATGGACTTTTGCACAAAAATGTTCAGATTTATTGTAGAATTTAAAATAGTCAATTAGGCTTAGATTGGCAAATTGAATCTCATTTGTATTTTTGTTCATTTTGTTTTACAATCCTTCTACAACATTGAATCTTAATTTGGATAATATTTGTATGCACTCTCAATTATGGTTTTGTGGTAGATGTGCAGCATATGTCTTTAGAAATGGCCTTTTTTGAGCTTCGGTCATATGAGGAGTATGAGAAACGGATTGACGAGGCATGCGAGGATGTCAGAAAACACCAATTGACCTTCGGGAGTATATGTCGGAAGAGGATCTGGCTAAAATGTGTGACCTGGAAAAGACGGTTTCCATCAATCGACTTAGAAACTACTTGATTATGAAGAAACTTGGTAATTTAATAGAAATGACTATAATTTGTCAACCTTTGCACATCATGTAGGCCTACTAAGAGCAGATGAATGCCTAATCACATTTTAATGTGTATTGTTCATCTTCCAGACTTCATGGTGGTGACCGACTATTCCCATTGTATGAAATTCCATCTAATACAAATCATGACACAGTATTCATCCAGATGAACTGGGCATTTCACAGACAGCACAGATTATATAGCCGCACAGACGTTTGGTTGACATTTTAATGTTTTATCCTCTAATGTATGCAGAAGACAAATGGTGATTTCACTTTCAGGTGCAAGCACTTGTATTTAAGTGTCTCATCGGATTGTTTCAAAACACAATAATAAAGCAAACTACACGAGCACATAAATGCTTCAAGTTTTAATCCTTTGGTGATTTTCTTATTTACACCAAATGGTATACTAAGATCTTGTAAAATTTCCTCACTTCTATTGGGGCCTATCAAAGGATTATATTGTGCTTATGATTTTCTTCCTATAAAAATGAAACTATCATTTACTCTCAGTGCTAATTATTATAAATATACAATGTTCATGTGATGAAAAATTGTCTACTACCCAAATCATGGGGATTTTGTCTTCAGTTTATGTACTGCATCAATTTGAACACCTAATATGTTTTTATTATGGCTATTTTAATTATTTATTTTGAAAATACTGCCCTATATTTGCACATGTCTGATATCTTGATTACGAGTTTACTATTGCAGCTCTTTTAATTTATTATATTTATTCAACTCACTCTAGTATCTATCTACATTGTCATTGTATAATTTTATAATTCAGATTCCTTACCCATCCTCACCCTCCACAGAAAACTTTCTCATTCTTGCAGGCATTCTATCTTATTCAGATAGGCATTCTATCTTATTCAGATGATACGACTGTGTTGCTTTCCTTGCAAATGTTTTTTAGGCACAAACATTCGACCTCCAGAGTTTCTAACAAGGTCCCAGCGGCCTAATCGCAGACCTAACATGCCTGGGAAAAGCATGGATCCTACCTGGAACCCTGGAAAACAAGGGAAGAATTCTAAAAGTATATAAAGCACTATTATTTTGTAAATTTTTCAATTGTAGAGTCTAATTTAGAATGATTTTCAGAGCCAGATGTGTGGGTTCCCCTTCCACTTGCAATTTATGGAGTGGACAAGTAAGATCTGATCTCTAGAATGACCTGGTCTTTTGCGGATGGATTTGAAGTACCATCGATTGATATCCTTGAGTATTATAAATGGTGCCATAGAAGTGCATAATTACTTTATTATTGTTATTATTAAGCAGTGATCATAAATTATCTCCTCCCTCCTACACACACACACACACACACACACACACACACACACACACACACACACACACACACACACACACATATATATATATCTGTTGACTAGTCTACAAAATGAATAGAGGCTTTACTTTTTAAGCAATAGTATATTTCTTTAAATTCTGAATGATATTTCTACAAAACAATGAAAAAGCTTTGGATAACAAGTCTGTTGTTTAGTTCCTTTCATTCTTTGTTAGATTGGAAACCCACAGCACCAGTCACCAACAAAAATGCCAAGAATTCTTCTCCCAGTCAGGTTAAGACCATTTTCTGTACAATGTCCTTATCATATAGTTAATAACATTGGTTTGTAGAAAGATTGTGTTGACTCTGATACCGGGACCACCTTTATTGGTTCTCACTCAGGGTAGACCTCTCTGAACCACTTTAAACAGTGATGACAGGAATGACAGTTGAAACATTCGGATTCAAAGGCTATCTTGATAAACTAGGTTATTGAATGCAGATGGTTACATCAGTGGTTTTCACACAGGCTTACTTAGCCTCCTAAACCACTTAAAATCACATTATTATTATAAACCTTGTTATATTATATTAAATAATTCATACCAATTGATGCATTATTATCAAAAGAGAATGGATTTCAGTACAGTAGAACCTCGTTATATCAAACTCTTTTATATCAAAATCACGTTTATATCGAAATTTGAGCGCCGGTCTTGCCAAAACAGTGTTAATGATACAGGAATCGGATATATCGAACCTCGGATATATCGAAGTATTTATCACGGTCCCTTGAACTTCGATATAACGAGGTTCTACTGTACTATGACTTTTTGCAATTCAAAAACTTCTTTTTCATAATTCAAAAATGAATTATATTGAATATTTTTTTGACTTTGCTTCTGTAATGGTGAATATGGTTCACCTACAGAGAGAGGAAATGGAATCTCCTCAGGTGATACAAAGTGTGTCTCAACCTGTTGAAAGCGAACCTTTTTATGAATTTCGACGTATTGAAGCACGTAGACTATTACATCGGCTACAAAATGACCTGGAATTCATACTCTTCCTGAAAGAAACTGTTGAGAAGAAAGTGATTGATTGTGATGAACTTGACTTTCTTGATCCTACAGGTAATGATGTTTTCAATCATTGGCATTGATAATGTTATTTGCATTAAGCAGATGATTTAGGCCTACCTTTCGTATAATGTGCTTGGTGGTGCTGTATGTATGTATGTATGTATGTATGCTTGCTGTGCTCTGGTATAATTTTTTAGCAAATCATGCAAAGTCAAGTTGATCTCTCAAAGTGGTGTCTAATACCCAGTCATGATCAAAATATTCATTCTGATGATATGCAATCAGTGTTTATTCTAGCCACCTTGACATTGGGGGGAGTTTGAAATGTTTGGGGGGAGAAGGTTTGTCTGCCCAAAAACCTTGACGAGCAAAAAAAGTTCAGCAAATCCTTCCTTATTTTTCTTCCCCTTCTTCTCCACATGCTCTAACGCTCTTCTAAATATGGTCATGTATCCTTATGTTTTTCCCCTCTCCTAAATAAAAAAACCCTCTCGTCACACTTTTGGGGGGAAATTTCCATCCCCCAATGCAACATATATAATTTTTGGAGGGGATTTTCAAACTTGGGGGGAATCCCCCCAAAGGGCCTAGAATAAACACTATGCAATTCTAACATTTGTGATCCTGAGAAATTCAATGTTTGAGAACTTTTCAAATATGCTGTTAAATGCAGGTGATGTCAACTTGAGTAAATTGAAGAAGATTATTAAGGCAAAACAACGAAATGAAGGTCGCAATAGATATCCCAAGAGAAATATCACCAGAATTAATTATTCCGAAGTCAAGGAGCCAGGCGATGATGAATATCTTTGTAAGTTCTTACAATATATGACAATTTTGTTTCACAAGAATTGTTGTTGATATGCATGCTATCGTGGCTTGTGCAATTTGACACGAGTGCATTTATGAAAGGTGCCTAAAATTAAGACCACTTTACTGCAGATTTTCAAGACTACCATCTTGAAATTAATTGAATGCATGAGCTGTGAACATGACTCTGAAATTTTGAGGTTTATCTGTTATGATATTCAGTTACATTGGACATGAACACAGAATGCTGCTTGCAACAGTGCTTAAATTATGTTTTAAAAAAAATGAAACGGTTAATTAAAATTACACGTTGATGGTATTTTAGCTTCTTTGTTTTATTTCTGGTTAATTCCCCTCATATTTTGATAACTATTCATGATTCCATATTCATTTTATTCAGGCAATTGTTTTATTTATTTATTTATGATTTCTGTTTGTTCTTATTGTATACAGTGTGCATAGAATGTAACAAGAAGCACTTGCATGGACGTTGTCCCATCCATGGTTTACCTTGTTTCGTTCAAGACAAACAGACCAATGGCAGAGAGGCAAGAAATGAGTCACAGCTGAAGGCTCCTAATAATTATGCTGTTTGGACGACACCGGATTGTCTTGAGGTAGCGCCTTCAGGCATTTCTGGTGCTGGATATGGAGTGTGGACTCGACAGACATTTCTAAAGGGAACAATGTTTGGACCATATCGAGGGAAGAAGGTTTATGAAGAGATAGTTGCTCATCATTCCAACTATGCATGGGAGGTAAATGATGAAGTTTTTAATACTTACTTTAATGCCTTTTATACTCCTGGAACTTAGAAATGTTGAATTATAAAATTAGTTTAAAGCAATTTGCATGTTCTTTTCTATGAATGGCTTCTTTATAATCTAATTATTACTTTATTCAAAAGTTTTTGCCTGCAAATATTTTCTTTCATTAGAATGAACAATACTTGTATATGTTAATTTTGAAGATCAATAATGATGGAAAGTTGGATCATTATATTGATGCTCAAGATCCTTCTCATTCAAATTGGATGCGATATGTCAATTGCTCTTCTTCTGAATCAACACAAAATGTGAATGCATTGCAGTTCTGTGGGCATATCTATTACTGTGCCTGCATTGACATCCCACCAAATGTAGAGATGTTAACATGGTATGGTGATCATTACGCAGAAGAATTGCAGCTTCTTGAAAGAACATCTAAATCACGAGGTTTAAGGAAATCTTTAGATATAATTCAATTATTTTGACTAAATAATTAAACTGATTACATACAAATGATAATGCCTGGGTGAAGAATGACTCGGTACACTGTAGTATAATTATGTCCTGTTTGAGAGTGTTTACCATGTGTTATTTTTAAAATTCTTCATAATTATTTCTGGTACAAATATTACCTATGACTGAATGAAATTCATACTCTGAGGATGTACTGTAATTGTGATCAGTTTAGACGCTATGAAATTCTATTGAATAAGATGGATAGGTAGGTCCTATGTTATTTAATATTCGATCATCCATATGTTGTCCGAATTGTGTGTGGGGCTGAGAAATTGACAGAGGTGCAGGCCCGGCCTTACGTTCTGCGAGGCCCCGGGCGAGGGGTCTGGGGGGCCTCAGGCGAGGGTATCCGGCGCCCGGTGGGGTGTACTGTACTGCCCCCCCGCTTGACTTGCGCTGGGCTCTTAGAGGAGCGGGGCCTGGGCACAGGCCCAGTTTGCCCAGGCTTAAGGCCGTCCCTGGAGAGGTGGAACATGTTTAACTGATATTTTGCTGCAAAACGTAATTAACTATTAGGCGATGACTGTGATGAATGTAAGAAAAGTTGGAAGAAGACTTAGAACGGCGAAATGGCGATAAATTCTGGTTCTGGAGCTGTTTTCCTTGATTGCAACTTGCTTTGTAAGAACATGATACAGTAGAACCTCGTTATATCGAACTCACTTATATCAAAATCACGTTTATATCGAAGTTTGAGCGCCGGTCCCGCCAAAACAGTGTTACTGATACAGGAATCGGATATATCGAAGTATTTATCACGGTCCCTTGAACTTCGATATAACGAGGTTCTACTGTATTCTATATTTGGTGCATGTGGTGACCATCTTCGATGATATTTTTGTTTTGTTTTGCATGTTGTCTTTTCAGGCGGTCATGTTTTTGTCAAAAAAGCCGACCTCAACAACATTAAGAAGAAGAGTGTAAAGGTTGGTGAAATTCCTACACCTGAGTTAAGAAGAGACCTTGGATTTGAAGAACGTCAATTGGAATCCCGTGAATTCAATGATCTAATTTTGGCCGATTGCTCTCAAGAAGGAAAAAGTGGATCAATGTTTGAAGAGAAAGACAAACCTCATTGGTGTTCACTGTGCAGTAAGTCATTTGTAAGCAAAATTAATTTGAGGCACCACATGAGAATTCACGCTGGAGAGAAACCCTACGAATGTTCTGTTTGTGGGGTGAAGTTTCACCATTGGAGTGGTCGAAATTACCACATGAATATTCACTCAGGAGAAAAACGCTACGAATGTTCCGTGTGTGCAATGAGGTTTACCTGTGGAAGTCATCGAAATCGACACATGAGGATTCACACCGGAGAGAAACCCTACGAATGTTCGGTTTGTGAGATGAAATTTCACCAGTGGAGTGGTCGAAATTACCACATGAATATTCACTCAGGAGAAAAACGCTACGAATGTTCCGTGTGTGCAATGAGGTTTAACAGTGGAAGTCATCGAAATCGACACATGAAGATTCACACCGGAGAGAAACCATATGAATGTTCTGTTTGCGGAATGAAGTTTCGCCAGTTATATGGTCGAAATTGCCACATGAAGATTCACTCAGGAGAAAAACTCTATGAATGTTCAGTGTGCGCAATGAGGTTTAACAGTGGAAGTAGTCGAAATCGACACATGAAGATTCACACCGGAGAGAAACCCTATGGATGTTCTGTTTGTGGAATGAAGTTTCGCCAGCTATATAGTCGAAATTGCCACATGAAGATTCACACTGGAGAGAAACCATGCCAATGTTCTGTTTGTGGAAAGAGGTTTATTAGAGCATGTAATCGAAATGTTCACATGAGAATTCACACAAGAGAAAACCCATTGAATGCCTCTCGTGTGCAGTGAAGTTTCCTCATTTGATTCAATGAAAGTCCAAATTGATTGAGCACAATTAAATTAGAAAAGAAATCTACATCAAATCATTCATTTGTTATGAATAATTCTGATTTCTTCACATCGTTTCCACACATTTTGTGATATTTTAAAGCAAGTATAAAATATCTGATAGCTAATTGTTCACAGCTGACATAAATGTTCAATTGAAATGTTTTATCTTTTGACAATTGTTTTACAAGTTTGTTTTCCATTTGAGTTATAATTTTGAAGAAGACTTTTCAAAATGTTCTGTCACTGAATTATTTCAGTCATCGGTTGATTGTTTTTTAATATACGTTGATAAAACTGTAAGAGGGACTTCCTTTTTTCATTCAGGGTTTTTCTTGCAAAGGGGCTGTCCATTAACGTCAACAAAATAGTAGGGGGGGGGGGGGTTAAAAGAAGTTGACGTAAACAATTTCATTTTTTACAAATGATAAAACAGGAAATACATGGAATACTATTTATTACGGTGGAAAAAATCCTGACAAGCAAAAAACATGGTCATCGCCGCAAAAATAATAACCTAAGCTTTTTAGGGAGACCCGTCACTGATCTTAGTTGGGGCGGGTCAAAAGGCGATTCTTCCCTATTCATAGGATTTTCAAGACGCATAACAAAAGTATATTTCCGGCAAAATTTTAAAAAATAATATAATTTTCAAAAAAGTACTTTTCAATAAATTTCAATATCTAGTTCTGTCCTTATTTTTGGCAATACCATACATAATTCAGATTAATATATTTGCAATATTTTCATTCGATTTAAATCAGAGCATTAGTGTTGTTACTTGTTCA
The DNA here is from genome assembly GCA_018105865.1 of Metaphire vulgaris. Lineage (NCBI taxonomy): Eukaryota > Metazoa > Annelida > Clitellata > Crassiclitellata > Megascolecidae > Metaphire > Metaphire vulgaris. Next base: position 13,518,667 of record CM030849.1, read on the forward strand.
AAACTCAGAAGATTCTTTTCAACTAACGTTCGCCAGATGGCCTAATGTATTTTTTAAAAATTTTGCATGCTATGATTAGGGTCTTGGCACGCTACAAAAACCGCTGATGTGGGCCGCGGCTCCAAAATGTTTGAGAAACCCTGCCCTAGTCATGTATGATTGTGGAGCCATGCCGTAGCATAATCCAAAGTGATTTAAAATGGCTTTGAAAGCATTACTGTCTGTGTGAAAGCCAGTGTTTAATCTGGACTCCGAGGGGGGGAACTGAAAAAATCCAAAGCCGGGGGAATTCTGCTAGGGAGCTGCTGTTAGTCCATGTAGTATGCCAAAATTTCCGGGGATTTGAAATTTCCGGGGGGAAAGGGCAATTTTCCCCCCGGAAACGGCCTAGATTAAACACTGATGAAAGCCATATGGGCGCTAACGGAACTTGAACCTCGCTCGGTCAGCATACCGCTCCAGCGCCTAACCCACTCTACCATCTTCCGTTCCAGAGATGATTGACTGAGTGCTTGACTGCATGATTGAATGTACAATTTGCTTAGTTTGGACCTTTGCCATATGAAATGACAAACCAGGGGCGTAGCCAGGAATTTGATTTGGGAGGTATAATGCGATTTGGAGGGGGTATACATTTAAATCTTTACAAACTTTTAAAATCTTAAAAAAATACATCAGAAATTTTAAGGTATCCTGATTTTAGGATTAATATACCCAGTGTTTATTCTAGGCCTTCTCATGGGGGAATCCCCCAAGTTTGAATTTCCACCCCAATTTTTTTGACATTTTGGCAAGTAGTATGACCTCCCCAATGTCTTTTACCCCCACAATTTTAAACTCCTCCCAATGTCTAGGTGGCTAGAATAGCCACTGTATAAACCGATATACACCCCCGTCGCTACGCCCCTGACTCAAACTAGTCTGGCGATACAAAGAATTGCTCGAAGTATGATGCGCAAAATACTCTTTGGTCGAACAATGAAAGTCGAATACTAAAAAGTACATCGACAAAACTTAATTAGTAGTATGTTGTTGGTCCTTGCTGTGCGTCATAGAATTTCAGATCCATTTCCGGTCCAGTTTCAGGAGACTTCTTTAAGGAACGATGGCTACAAACAGTGACGCATAACACTGATTTCTGACGTTTTAATTATTATTATTATTATTATTATTATTATTATTATTATTATTACTACTACTACTACTACTACTACTGAAGGCGACAGCGTTAAATCTCTGGAGTGTCACTGATATTATTATTATTATTATTATTATTATTATTATTATTATTATTATTATTATTATTATTATTATTATTATTATTATTATTATTATTATTATTATTATCATCATCATCATCATCACCACCACCACCATCATCAACATCAACATCATCATCATCATCATCGTCAACCTGTTGTGTTATTTATGAAGAATTTAAAGACTCACGTGCTTAATATTTCATACAAGTGATATGTTAAAACGCCTCTGACTTTTGCCTTCGCCCAGTGGCGGCTCCAGGATTTTACAAGTGGGGGAGGGCCGTTGAGGTGGCAACTTCTAATCATGGGGGCCAACCATTTGTTGTTTAATGTATGGAGCATTAAGTATAGTGTCCCAACTGGGGGGGACACTGGGGGGGCAGGCACTCAATAGGGGACACGGGCCCCCCTGACCTCCCGGTGGAGCCGCCATTGCCTTCGCCTGTCCACTTGGCCATAATAATAATCATCATCATCGTCAACATCATCATCACCGCTATCATTGTCGTAATCGTTGTCGTCATCATCGTTATCGCAGGTTTCACTCGAGGTCAATCCATGTTAGGCCTATTCACTTAAACAGCAAGTCAAACACCAATAGGCCTACTACAGTGTAGGCCTACGTCGTAATGTATTTCTGCGAATGGTTCATGACTGGGATATACAGGATTGAATAGGACTGCATTCATCAAGATTCGACTGTACGTTACTGTACGTCCCTTTGGAAAAATACGCGTACCATACGTACATGTATAATATGTGCAAATATATTATACGTGTATTTGTACGTAAAAATACGTTGGCAGTGGCGTCGAGCTTCGACGTACTTCTATGGTTAACCACATGGGCGCCCACAGAAATTTTTCCAGGAGAGGCAAAACATAATGGTCACGGTTACGCTACATAAATTTTTCCAGAAGGAAACAAAACAATTTAATACACTGGTCACGGTTAATATTTTAGCAAGGTTTTCAAATATTATTTCAATGTGAGACATTGACATTTGCATTTTCCAGGAGGCGCAAGTGTCCCCTCTTGCCCCCAATGTGCGGGCGCCCATGGTTAACTATCAACTATTCGTAGGGTCTGAGGAAAGTCACGAAGTCTTGGAAGGTTCCGTAGAAACTTGGAAGATTACCTCCAAGATCAAGTGATCGCAGTCCAGACCAGAATACTACTCGCGACTGGACCACAGCAGCGCTAGATAAAACACAAAGCAGACAGCGGTCAGCGTGAAACTGAATTCTCCATATCAAATTCTGATGTTCAGTCAGTTATACTATGCTCAGTTCTTGACGTATTGAAAAACTTGGACGATTGATAAATTATATTATTTATTATTAATTATTTTGGATATCGTATTTTAGTTGGAGGCGGAAGATGGCAGAGTGGGTTACGTGCTGGAGCATGAGGCTGACGGAGCGGGTTCAAGCCCCGTTAGTGGCTTTCACACAGGCAGTAATGTCTCCTAGGCCACTTTAAATCATGCTAAGTTAAGTTTTATAATAGCAACAGGGTTTAGAGTGGTTCAGTAGGACCTGCTCTGTTTGAGAGCCACTATGTTCCACCCGGCCATTGTATCCACCTTAGGCTTACTGTACGGGCATCAGTGTTTAATCTAGTCTCCTGGACTCCGGGGGGGGGGAGAACTGAAAAAGCCGGGAGGAAAACTGACAAAGCCGGGGGGAATTCTGCTAGGGGCCGCTGTTAGTCCATGTAGTATTTCAGAATTTCCGAGGGGAATTTGAAATTTCCGGGGGGAAGGGCAATTTTCTCCCGGAAACGGCCTAGATTAAATACTGACGGACATGCTGTGTAATTTCATTATTTGCCCTCTTGCGCTCTAGTTAGTCCAGTCGGTTTATTCCAGCACAATGGCGGCGCCACATGGGGGTCCGAGGGCCCGTGCCCCTATTGAATGCCTGCCCCCAGTGGCCCTCTGTTAGAACCCTGTACTTACTACTACATACCTATCAACAAGTGGTTGGCCCCATGCATAGAAGTTGCCACCCCAACGCCTCCCCCCCACTTGCCAAATCCTAAAAGCGGAATGGACCCCAAACCGGAATTGAACATTTTTAGGGTCCCTGACGTCAACCGTGTGTGTGTGTGTGTTTTGTGTTTGTTTATAGACGTGTTCGTATCAAAGACGATGAGTGTGTGTGTGTGTGTGTGTGTGTGTGTGTGTGTGTGGGTGGGTGTGTCTACTTCTTTCTCAACCAGGGCTTGTCAATAACAATTATTGTTATTAATATAAATTAATCATCAATTAATATAGCTGAGTGTCGTCTGAAAGTGCGTAATGATGATAATTGCTGCTTAATTATTGCGCTATAGAAGTCCTGCTTGCGTGCAGAAGAGATGTCGATTGTACGTGAATTTGATTCCTCTGACTCCCTCAGGTGGTGCAGTCCAGGTTAACGCGACGCTCGCCTTGACCACGTTGCTGGAGTGTGTCGCGCTGTCTCCCGTCCTGTTGCAATCCAGCGCCTTTGCCCTGTCGAATGCAAAGTCATAGTCAACGTTCTTCCTAACACCACCCCGCTCCCCATTTGAGGTCGACACCCCTCAACAAAAAATTTGGTAATGCGACAATGGTATGCATATAAAATGCATACTAATTAGCTCAGAACACCCCCGAAATGGAGAAGGACACCCCAACTTTTATTCTCGGTGACCTTTTTTGCTTGTCAGAGGATTTTTGAGACTTTAAGGTTTTTGGTTGCTTTTGGGACTTGATAACGTTTTTTTGCTTGTCAGGCAGAGACTTAAAATTTCCGATACCCTCTCCCAGATTTTCCCGACACCCTCCGCCCCCCCCCCCAATTCAAAATCCTAGAAATAACACCGGGTCTTAGTCATGGTGGGTAGGGTTAGATTGGACTTTTTAAAATGGACCCATGTCGATGTCTGATTACTCTGATGCATACGGTAAGAGTCTCATTGAATTTATCTAGCGCACATTTGACGAATATTTCAATTGACTTCTTACTCGGGAGGAAAGGAAGTGAACCGGCCGAGGGGAGTGGTGGGCGTCGAAGAATCCGGATTTCTCGCTTGCATCAGGAATCCTTTGAAATCCGGGATTGATGAATTCATCTTTTCTATTGCAACTGTCACGAGATAACAAATAATTTATTTGCTGCGTCGCCGTAAAATATAGGATATGAAATATACTGTAGAAAAATGTACAGAAACTAGAATAGATTAATTTTGTGAAAAGTGAACTGTTACGTCTCTACGTTACTATTTTTCTGAGAATTTACGAAAATTTTTCTAGATTAATAAGTCAATAACTGACTGTGGAGAGGTAGCAGGTAGGTAAGTAGGTAGGTAGGTAGGTAGGTAGGTAGGTAGAGAGAGAGATAGAGAGAGAGAGAGAGAGAGAGAGAGAGAGAGAGAGAGAGAGAGAGAGACGGAGCAGATACAAAGACAATGAGAGAGACAGATATGGATAGAGAGATAGACAGACAGACAGGCGGAACGAGACAGAAACAGACAGACAGAGATAGAGAAAGGTAGAGAGATGGTTGAAGAGAGATAGAGACAAAGAGAGTTACCAAGAGAGCAGATCTGGGTGTGAAGTGAGTTCAGCCATGGGTTGGGTTGGGTTGGCTCAGACGTTTCCATGTTTAGAGTGAGTTGGGTTGGGTCTCAGAAAATAAGTCATGGTCTAAGAAATTGCAATATATTATGGAGGGTTTGGTTAGGTTGGGTCAAATAGCCTATTGTTTTTGTGGGTTGGATTGGATTGGGTTTTAAAAAAATGGACCCATTCCCATGACTAAGAGAGAGAAAGAGAGAAAGAGAGAGAGAGAGAAAGAAAGAGAGAGAGAGATGCAGATAAAAAGGGAGAGAGGGAGATGTTGTGATTTCAGAAAGAATATTTCTGTAGCAAGTAAAATTGCGATTTCATTATTGTCTTTTATGTTTGAAATTTCGACGCCTACCTGTAAAAGTTCCATCCCCGAGCCTGTCAACAGTCAGCTGGTAGGGGCTTCCCGTCACCTGCGGCGGCACGTTATGCTGCGGCGTCAGGTCGACGCATGCCGACGACGGAGCACCTGAGGGGTAGGACATGACACCCCCTATTAAGCCTAACACCACCGCCACCGAAGCAACGCATAGGAATTCCAACTTACGTCCGAACATTATGCCTCCAAAAAAGACCAAACCATTCGATTGAACCGACGTAACGCTATCTATGCCGATATCGTACAAGCTTATCAATACGGGTCGGTGTGTCTGTCGGCGTGTGCGTGCGTACGTGCCTAGGCATTCGTGTATAAATGATTACATTATTGAAACGAGACATCTGATTTTACGACCGACTTCCTGTCTGGAGGGTGGGAGAGATGTTGGCAATTCGCGTCATAAATGCCAAGAGGTAGCTATGTTGCGTGAACTAGTAGTAGTTGCCTTCGAGGTCTCAAAGCTGAGGGTAACTAATGTTAGACAGGGGCGTACCTAGGGTAATTGGCGCTATAGGGTATAGATTGGCCAGAAAATTAAATTGGCAGGCTAAGAAATCTTTAATTAGCAAATATTGACAGTTCATTTACACAAGATAAAAACTAATTCAATTTCTTTGCTTTTACTAACTATTAACCCCCTCAAAGTCCGACCCACACCTCACAGCGGTGAGGGGGGTGGCAACGACCAAGTAGGGGATTGCCTGCTAGGGCTATGCCATCAGGGGTGAAAGTGCTTGCACTGAAGTACCTCCTCGGGCGTTACGCGAGGTGGACAGGCCTAGCAGGAACCCTGAAAACGGTCGGCTAACGTGGGCTCCGGTGAAGACCGGACAAGGGACAAAAGACCGGTTGACTAGACGGCACTGGGCAGCAGCGGTGCAATACGGTGGTAAATGGCGGACTAACCAGCATATGGTCTACGGCATATACCGACAAAGCAGCTTTGGCTGCACTGCGGTCGGCAGAGGATTTGGGACCCACCGACTAAAATCCCAACTGAGAGCTATGATGATGAGACGACAAAACAAAGTACACGTTATAGGAGTTGGTTCTGGAACCTCCAGGGAAGCAACTACCTCTTTGGCTACTGGAGAAGAGGCAGGGACGGCCACAGCTACCAAGGCACTTAATGATGCCTCAGGCCTAAACCCAGTGACTGGACGGTCTGAGACGGATGTCAGCATTGGAAAGCTGGACCGGCTCAACCTACGGGGAGAAACCCGAATAGCAACATGGAATGTTCAGACCATGTACCAAATCGGGAAGTTATGCAATATAGTAAAGGAGATGAACCGTGCCAAGATATCTATATTAGGCATCTCAGAAGCCAGATGGACGGGTAATGGTCAATTTACAACGAGCACTGGAGAACTGGTAGTATACTCAGGCGACGACAAACATCAAGCAGGTGTTGCAATGATCCTCAGCATCCACATTAGGTCAAGTCTGATAGCATATAGAGCAATTTCGAATCGAATGCTTCATGTCAGGATACGGGCCTCTCCTTTCAACATCTCACTGTATCAAGTGTATGCACCAACCTCGGCAGCATCAGACCAAGAACAGGAAGAGTTTTACGACAGACTAAAAGAAGAAATTGATACCACACCTAGCCAAGATGTATTAATGATAATAGGAGACTTTAATGCAAAAGTTGGACAAAACAATCTAAACAAAGAAGTATGCGGCCCATATGGGGTGGGAAAGATGAACGAACAGGGCGAAAGACTACTTGATTTCTGCATCGACAATGAACTTGTAATCACAAACACATTATTCAAGCACCATCACAGGAGATGTTATACTTGGAGCTCCCCAGATGGCAACACAAGGAACCAGATTGACTATATACTCATCAAGAATAGGTTCAAAAAGTGCATTATCAACTCCCGGGCATACCCAGGAATGGACTGCGGATCGGATCACAACCTAGTTGGAGCCAGTGTTCGTTTGAGAATTCGTAAGGAAAGAAGAAAATGCAGCAGAGAAGTCTATAACCTGGAAAAACTAGAGGATGAAGTAACAAAAACACAATTCCGGTTAGAAGTGGAACATAGATTTACCATCCTACAGTCACTAGACGAAGAATGTCCACCAGAAGAGCTGTGGGCAAACGATGAAAGAGGGTTTCAAGGAGGTAGCTCAACAAGTAATTGGAAAACAAAGGAAAAGAACAAACAAACCATGGATAACTGAGACTACTCTAAAGTTGATGGAGGTCAGGAGGGAACTCAAAGCAAATAAATCTAAATCAGAAGAAGATCGCTTGGCATATGCCAAGGCAAAAGCAGAAGTGCAGACACAGGCCAGAAGAGATAGAAGCAGTGGCTTGAGGAACAGTGCCAACAAATTGAGCAAGGAATTAAATCTAACAACACCAAACATGCTTTCAAAGTGATTAAAACTTAAGGAGAGACTTTGCACCCAAGACAAAGAAACATCAAAGACAAGATGGGAAGGCTTTTGACAGATTTAGATGACATAAAGCGTAGGTGGAAAGAATATGCAGAGCAACTATATGAAGACGATCACACCAGTCAAGATGACAACATCGGCGCAGAGGAACAACCTGAAGAAAGGCCAAACCTGATCCTTGTAGATGAGGTACAGCACGCCATTAAAAGATTACCAAAAGGAAAGGCTGCAGGATATGATGACTTACCAGCAGAGATAATAAAACTGGATAGCGATGTAATAGCGCAAGGATTTTGCCGACTATGCAACAAGATACTGGAAACTGGTGAATGGCCAGAAGACTGAGACGATCAATATTTGTTCCCATTGCAAAAGTCAAAGGCACAACAAACTGCGAGGATTACAGAACTATAGCGTTAATCAGTCACGCCAGCAAAATACTTTTGAGAATCTTATTAAATAGAATGCAAAGACAAGCAGAAAATGAGCTTTCGGATGTGCAGATGGGTTTCCGAAAAGGAGTTGGCACAAGGGACCAAATTTTCAATCTAAGACTAATAATGGAAAAAGCTAGAGAGATGTCAGTACGGCTGTACATGGCATTCATAGACTATAAAAAGCGTTTGATTCAGTACAGCACACAAAGCTCTGGAAAATACTAAAGGGAATGGGATTATGCCATGCCACAGTTGACATAATTCAAAAATTGTATAAGGAACAACAAGCTACTGTAAGAGTGGACAAAGAAACAACAGGTTGGTTTATGATTGGAAAAACGACAGGGCTGCCTTATCTCCCTATGTCATTTAATTGCTATTCAGAACACATAATGAGATGTTCAGCAGATGAACTTCCAGATACAGGAATTAACATCAGTGGACGAGTGATTAACAACCTGAGATATGCTGATGACATAGTTTTGATAGCAACTTCGCCAAATTCATTGCAGGAACTGGTAGATAAAGTGGATTTTGTATCGAGAGAACTTGGTCTTGAAATTAGCATTAAAAAAACAAAGGTAATGGTAGCTACAGACAAAAGGATCAAAATCAATATCATGTGTCGTGGGCAACCTATCGAACAAGTGGAAACCTTCCGTTATCTTGGTTCATTAATTACAGAGGATAATGACTGCAGCTCTGAAATAAGATCAAGGCTTGGCATGGGGCGTTCAGCCATAAAGACACTCACTACTGTTTGGAAGGATCGGTCGCTCAGTCTGCACATAAAGAAACGCCTGATGGAAGCATTGGTCTGGCCCATTGCAACATATGGAGCTGAAGCTTGGACAGTGAAAAAGGCAGATCAGAAAAGAATCAATGCTTTCGAGATGACAGCTTTCAGAAGAATGATGTCCATCAGCTGGAAAGAACATAGAACAAATGCCTCAATCATAGAAGAACTTGGGGAAAATAGGCGTCTATACTCAGTTATCAAATTTAGGAAACTGAAATACTTTGGTCACATAGTGCGAGCAGACAATTTATGTACAACGATACTGCATGGCAGAATTAATGGCAAGAGGAAGAGAGGACGGCCTCGTAGACGATGGACGGATGATATTGTGGAATGGACAAAACAACCAATTATCAATTGCATCAGAACTGCAAAAGACAGAGTCACGTGGAGAACCTTGTCATCAGCCTGCATAGCCTCCGACCCTCAGCAATGAGGATGGACGATACCATACCATACCATACTAACATGAGCTATAAAATGATGTGATTTTAAATGGTTTATAGGAGGCTAAGTTAGTCTGTGTGAAAACCACTGTAGTAACTCCCCGCATTCAATATCCCAGTATTCCAAGATTGCCTTTGAACCCGTTTACTGTTTCAACTGTCACTCCCACCTCGTCCAAACAGTTTAATTTGTCCACAACCCTTGCACTAAAAAAGTTTTTCTTTCTTGGACCAACCCTCTGCTTAAACAATTTGCACTTGTGGCCTCTTGTGCTGCTATAGTGTGCCAATGTAAAGAATCGATCGCATGGCACATCTACTTTCCCAGAAATTATTTTGTGTGTTTCTACCAAGTTCCACTTTCTCTTCTCCTTTCTAATATTTTCAATCTCCAATAGTATGTTATGTTATGTTAATTGGACAATTTATATAGCGCTGTAAAATATTGACCTTTTTGTAACATAACGCATCCATTGACCATATTTTTTGCTCATCTTGTTCACTTTTTCTAACAGCTCCCCATCTTTTGTCAAATATGGATTCCATGCCTGAACACGGTATTCTAGACGTGGCCTTACTTATGACTTATATAGCTTTGCGAATATGATCTCTTTGTCTCGACTCACTACTGTTCTTTCCATCATTCCCAACATTCGATTGGCCTTTTTTGCTGCCTCCATACATTGTTGAGATGGAATCATACAGTACTTCTATGGATGATTGCCCCAAGTCTCTTTTTCTGTTGTGGTTAAAACCTTCCTCCCTAAAGAATATTCATTACCATTATTAGATTTCCCAACATGCATCACAGAACATTTATCGATATTGAAAAGCATCTGCCAGTCCACAGACCACTGAAACAATTTCCTTAGATTTTCTTGTAAAGTTGTAGCATCATCCTCGGAGTCGATATTTCTGGACATCTTTGTATCGTCGGCAAACTTTGAAATTTTGGAGAGTTATCCTTCGAGGCTGTCCATTAATTATGTCAACAATTTTTGGACAATTTTTGACTCCTACCCCTTGTCAACAACTGTCAACTTTCAGTGACCCCCTATAATTATGTCAAAAGCTTTAACCCCCCCCCCCCAGTGGCGGGGTCCCAAACGCTTTGACAACATCTAAATAAATTATGTCTACTGATTTGACCTCATCTAGTAGATGATGTGCTCAAAGTCAGTTGTTTTGATTTCTTCTCTTTCTACGCTGAGTAGATCATGATCACAGACAGTGTTTAACTAGGCCGTTTCCGGGGGGAAAATCGCCCTTTTACCCTAGAAAATTTCAAATTCCCCCGAAATTTTGACATACTACATGGACTAACAGCAGCCCCCTAGCAGAATTTTCCCCTCGGCTTTGTCAGTTCCCTCCCCCTTGGCTTTTTCAGTTCCGCCCTGGAGTCCAGGAGTCTAGATTAAACACTGATCACAGAGTTTTTGCGCCCCCTTTAAATCGCGCCCAGGGCATCTGCCCTACCTGTCATACTACAGTGTAGGTACGCCATTGATGTCAGACATAGGCCTACAGACCGTTGGCCGGGCGTGCTTTGGAGCGCATCCAGATATTTTAGAGGCCCCTCCATCTTCATCATCTGAACAGTGAGTTTCGTGTTAACTTCGGACAACAATCGAATGCCTGACCCACCGAGCAATCATCGTGACTTTTTCATGACTTTTGTCACTGCCTTATTATTATTATTATTATTATTATTATTATTATTATTATTATTATTATTATTATTATTATTATTATCATCATCATCATCATCATCATTATCATTATCGTCGTCGTCGTCATCATTATTGTCAAAACTTCTTGGGGTAGATATAGATACAGTGTCTAATCTAGAATCCTGGACTCCGGGGGGGGAAAACTGACAAAGCCGGGAGAAGTCAGCTAGGGGGCTGCTGTTAGTTGATGTAGCATGCCAAAATTTCCGGGAGAATTTGAAATTTCCGAGGGAGAAAGGGCAATTCCCCCCGGAAACGGCCTAAATTAAACCCTGACCTACAAATTTAATATCTGTAGATAAATCAGAAAAATGAACAACACGTAATTGAACTGATTTGAAGTTTTAATAAATCAATTTCAATCCCATAAAGCCACCAATTCACTCTATTACTTCGTTGTAACTGAATACCAGATGTCCTTATAACGTAATGTAGGATAAGAATAGAGTTCTCTAAATACTGTATGTCCTTTTTATTGTTTCAGAGCGATTCTTTGTATTGCTTAGGACGATGGGACGATGAACATTCCTTGTTCTGACTTCAGTGGGGCGACTAAAATCACAACATATGTCAATCAAATAAATTTATTCGACTACGCTCATCCAAGGCTAAGGGTTTGATTTCGCCTGTCACCTGTCAATTGTGTGCTGCCATGCATAGTCATTCCTTCTTTTGATCGCTTGGACAACGGAGGTACGTTGCGCCAGGGTTTTGAAATCAGGGATATTTGTAAACCCCTAACCTTCCCCCCAACACCTCTCCTCCAATGTGAGGTCGACACCCCGCCAAAATTTGGTAATGCGACAATGGTATGCATACAAAATGCATAGGCCTACTAATTAGCTCAGAAACCACCACCCCAATGGAGGACACCCCCAACTTTTATTGTCGGATGACTTTTTTTGGTTGTCAGCCTTTTCGGGCAGAGACTTAAAAATTAAAAATTCCGACACCCACCCCCAGATTTTGCCGACACCCCATCCCAATTAAAAATCCTAGAAATATCACTGTTTGAAATTCTATAATTCCTATATCAGAAATTTCGACAACAAGATATTTGAGCCGCATTTCTGTTCAGCGGAAATTTACTATCAATATCTTGTTTTAATATTTTTGGCTACTGGTGGTTCTCACACAGAGCAGAGCCTACTGAACCACTTAAAAACTTGTAATTATTTGTTCATCATCATCATCATCATCATCATCATCATCGTCATCATCATCATAGTTGCTTTCTGCCAGCTAATTAGCGCAATAGCTAGACACAAAACTTTTGTTATTATTATTATTATGCAAATTACTTTTAAAATAAACCTAAGTACTATAGGCCTAGGATAATAGTTTGGAGGGGCGAAACATAGTGGTTCTCACACAGAGAACGCCTTCTGAATCGCTTTAAACCTTTGTATATTATAAACCGAGACCGCAAGCTCTGGGCGTCAAATTCTTCTTTCTTTCCACGGAAATTATAGTTTCCTTAATTTCACGGCTTGGGACTTTTGGAACATAGGGATATTGTATGATGTTTTCAACTAACCTCCTAAGTCACCGGACTGCAGGTCGGTCCAGTGGATCGAGTAATTTCTCACAACAGTTGCGCTAGATAATTGACAAGAGAGACAATGTTGAATTATTATGATATAGGCCTTCTATTAAGTCAATCTTGATGATGTTGACGTTGATGATGACGATGAAGACGATGATGAAGATGCATGTGACAATGACGATAAAACTATGACGATAGGTCCTAACTACGAGCGTTAGTATAACGAGAAGCATAACGAATTAACGATGAAGTTGAATATAAGAAGGATGACGATAAAGTTGATGATGATCAAATTCAGATCAATATGATGAGGAAAGTAAGAAAATATGAGGTTGATATGATAATTGATAAAGATGATAATAAAGAGAAAGAGTTTTAAAATGATGTTGATATCAAAATACGAATGTCTGTCTGCAACATGACGAAAGATTTTCGTGTCATGAGGGAACGTTACCGTAAATTAAAGTCCAAGTTCCTCTATGCAGCGAAACGCGAAGTCATATATCACATCTTTTCTAACATAAATGCCTCGTTTGTTTTAAAATATTTAGGTGATTTTCAAAATATTTATTGAAGAAGTAGCATACTTACTGGAAATGAATACCATTGACTGGACCTGCGGGAGGGATCCACGTCAGAGACTGACTTTCCACGTGTTGATAGTATTGCGTGACGGTGTCACCCGGAGCCGAGCAGTCAATTGTATGAGAGCTATATAAATTACGTGACAACCAAACATGTATCACAAAATGACTTTGAATCCCGTGAACCACAGAAATTAATATTCGTTAGAAAGAGCCTCTATCTGTGGCAAAGACGGCGCAAAGTTGAAGCAAGTTTGCCACCATCTGTACAAAGTGATTTTCAATGTTGACCATTTTACCGTAAAACTTATAATTACTGTACAAGCCGCGGCTTCTATCAAAATAAATGACTTAGACCTTCGGAGTTCATTGTAATGTGGTCACCTTTAAAAATCACTGAGCAAAACAGACATGCTTCATTTTCAGACCCCATAGACTTTTCCTAATCAATATTATATTAAATTCTATGTTCGGGTAACAGGTGATTTGATTTATACGTATGTATATACTGTATATAATCATGTATAATATAATCAATCAATCATTTTTTTATTTCTCAAGATTATACAGGTTAAACATACAAAATTAAATCATTTCTTACTAGGTAACAAAAAGAACATCATAATATGTAAAAAATATATAATTCGTTTGAGAAATGGGTTGGCCAAAGGGTATAAAACCCGGAAGACGGTCAACCTATTTGGTTTAGTGATTTATAAGTGACAGTACTAATTATAGAATTCCAAAAATTGAAGGTAAGAGTGTCTTGAATTGTATTTATCTAAGGCACTTAAAAGTGGTATAAATAATGATATAGAAAAGTATAGATAGCAGATATATTTGGGTAGCAGAAGTTGGAATATAGGCCTGTATAATTGACAATGATTTTCAACACACGAAATATCCTATTAAACCACATAGATTCTAGTTGCTATTATTACTATTAATACAAGTATCGTTATGGATTAATCTGAGATTAGGTTCGCTTTAGTGGAATTTATCTGTAAGAAATTCTAAAAGCGCTTGCTATAGTACGATTTTCGTATTAACGGAACGCGTCCTAACGAACTTCTACTGTACCAAAACAGGTGTCTGTATAGACGTAGCAGAAGCTAACAAAGACATGGACATGGGACAACCTAGTTCATCATGATTCAGAGCAAAACTTACACAATCCACGAAATCAATAAATATGGCTACTTGACCGCAACCAATCCACCATAGTACATTACAATTTCTTAATTAACCCCTTAACTGGGGATCCCGGATATATCCGTCCATTTTACATTTAGTTACAGTTAAATACACACGATTAAGGGGTTAAACCATGACCTATTTTCTTACCCAGACCACCATAAACTTGGAAATTTCTGACCCAATCCAATTCAACCCAACATATAAACGGACCCAACCTAGAGTCCACGCGTGAACTAACGTACGTGTTTGGAAGATTTGTCCAGGAGCCCAGAGCGTCTGTGCTGCCTTGAAGTCGAGCCTGAACCAACCAGCCTTCGAAGAACTGAAACGGCGGAGTGTTGTCGATAATTATGATGTTAGCTGTGGCAAATTTAAGACATCCTTTACATGAACCGCCGAGTATTAAATCGTCTTTTATTGTACTACTACTACTACTACTACTACTACTACTACTACTACTACTACTACTACTACTACTACTACTACTACTACTACTACTACTACTACTACTACTACTACTACTACTACTACTACTACTACTACTACTACTACTACTACTAGGCCTATTATTATTATTATTATTATTATTATTATTATTATTATTACTATTATTATTATTATTATTGCTTGTCAAGCGTTGTTATAGTATCACGGCTTTGAACTCCTGTGGAGGAAAATATATCTCACTGAATTGCCTTGTCGCCGACAGATTGGCCCCTAGAAAACATCTACTAAGCAGGACCTCAGAGCAGTTTCGCTTCTGGAGCTTCATAAATTCTTTATTCTCGTTTCTCCAAATTTTCTGTCAACCGGTAATTCTCAGTGTTTATTCTAGCCACCTTGACACTGGGGGGGAGTTTGAAATGTTTGGGGGAAAGATTTGTATCTCCACGCTTTTGGAGGAGGAAAATTTCCATCCCCAAGACAACATATACACATTTTGGGGTGAATTTTAAACTTTGGGGGAATTCCCCTAAAAACAGGCCTAGAATAAACACTGGGTGATTCTAGATGCAGTATAATAAGAATGACGAGATTAGTGACGTCGCTCACCCTGGTAAGTTCCATCCTGGTTGTTTATGGCTTCGATGGCGTAGGGAGATGGATCGGTTCGGGCTGGATTTTCGTGGATGGCATCCAGGTTGACGCAGGACTCCAGAGGTGCGCCTTCCGGCCAGGCGCTTACAGCCACCGCTGCTGCGACGAGGACGATGATTCTAATGCAAGACATCTTCTTCGATTGACTTCTCCCTTCGAGGCTGACTGTTGCTCTTAGGTTGAACTGATGTGAAGTGACCGTTCTATGCATGGTCCGGCTTTTATAGTGGATTTCTCGATGTCCAAACAGCTGTTGAAATTCTTGTACCTCTATTTTTGACCTGAATCTGGCTTTGTCTCATTTTTCAAGGTGCGAATTAATTGACAGGTGTGAATTTTCCAACAATTGTATTCAGACGAATTCTTTTACCATTGTCTCGAATATTCACACTGTTTGGTTAAGAACAGATAGTCCTATAGCGGTTTCTATCATTTTCAACCTAGTTTCACACCACCCATTGTTTCCCTATCTGTCCGATTGTTCGATCTCTTTGTCTCTCTCTCTCTCTGGCGTCCCTTATTGTTTAACGCAGAGATAACAGTTCTCTTCTTATCTCTCATGCTCCTATCTTTCTGCCTTTTAATTATCGCGTTACTGCGAAAACCCAATATAAACTCGGATGTATATTGATTCGAGGTTAGATGTTGAAACATTTGCAAGGATGTTAGCCCCAGACATTGAAATAGCTGCAGTTACTTCTGCACTGGGTAGAGTCATCTAATTGGCGTTGTTAAATCGTGGACAACCTTGGATTTCGTTGTTAAGATCTTTAATATTTGAGAGCTGTGTGAAAAAGTCCTGCACGTTGGATTTCGTCAAAATTTTTTGTGAGGATCCATAAGCAATCGCAAATTCGTTACCAAAAACACCAATACCCGTTGAAATATAAGATTTGCATATCTAAATCATGGTTATTCAGATATTTAAAAAACAAAAATCCCTGCAGGACTTTTTCACACAGCTGTACCTGTAAGGGACACAAATTTATATTTTTTTCATTATTCTAAATAAATGAATGACGGCATGAAACCTTCCCCTACCGCTGTGACCGATCCTTCAAATTGACAGTGCCCGGCTGACCACTAAACTTCGGCTACAGCTTTTTAACGTGTAGATTAAGCGCCTAGGGGAAAAAGCAGCTACTACGCTACATATACTCTCAAAGGCGCTTAGTAGATTTACGGAATTTTACTCACTTATATTGAGGGTGGACCAGTGGTGAAAAATAATTAAGCGGTGACCAGAAATTGTCCCTTCCATTTCCAAAACCAGGACAGGAAGGAATTCGATTAACTTTTTGGATTTGACAATGGAGAATAACGTTTCAAATCCGGAGCGACCATCGTCTGATGTTATGTTAAGCGGCTCTAAAGAAGTTCACTAATAATAATGTCATACTTACCCGGGGTGTGGAATTGACTGACCCTGGGTAAGGTCATAACCTTTTGAAATTCCAAATCCGACGTTTGCCTTTGCTGACAACTTGTTTGCTGCCAAAGTGATAACATTTTGGATCCTATAATAATTGTGTGGTCCATGGAAGCTAAGTGTCTTGGGTACGCCCATGAGAGTTGAATGGCTTAGATATGCCCCTGGGAGTTAAGTTTCTTAGGTACTGCCCTGGGAGATAACCCATAGGGAAATACATCTCTGCTTATGTATCGGAAAGGTATAATGACGCTGGGGAAACTGTATTGTATTTTCATTTGATTAGAACGCTCATCCTTTCGAATATTAGAGCCGTCATCAGATAACCGACTGCAGTGGTCTGATAAAGTAAGAAATTTGTAATTGTCTTGTTTTTCGTTACTTCTAATAACCGTTTTATTGCATTTTTATATTTTCAATCGATAGCCTACCTAATTTAGGTAAACTAATGTCTATATGATGGAGGCATTTGGGGAATTTTTTTATAACGCTGATAATAAAGATATGAGCTATTGGGAACACTTTGAAGACCCTCAAAAAGGATGGTCAATGGATGCCATAATTTAAGCTAGGAAAAAAGACTTTGATATAGCGGATTGGCAACCAGGGGCGTATATAGCCAGGAATTTGATTTGGGAAATTGGGAGGGTATAAATATTTTGGGTGGGTATAATCTTAACTATAAACCGCATAAACCATATAAACCACATATAACCACGTGTAAATCACACAAAAAACTTTAAGGTAGACTGATTTGGGGGGTAAATATACCGATACACCCCGTCGCTACGCCCCTGTTGGCAACATTAGGAAGCTGGAGAGAGAGCGAAAGCTGGATTGAAACCTGGGTCGGCCATCGATCCTAATTACTATAGGAATCTCAGTAAGTTTGTGTTATACTACTATTGACGCAACTCTCGAAACACACTGTACAAAACTCGCGGATTTATATAGCGTTTTAGAGAGTAGTATAACAGTAGCTGCTTATTCTTAGGCGCTTGGCCTTTCTTAAAATATTCGTAGCTATGGGCAGTGGCGTATTTAGGGGTATGCTCCTGATCCATAGCATACCCCTTTGGTCTTTGGTCCGTCCCTTCGGTTGCACTTAAAGACTGTTAGACCGACGATTGAACTAAACTCAGTTGTAGTAAATACACTAATACAGTCAGTCGGCCTACTTTACAGGTGGTATTATAAATAAACTTAAACTTTATGTTATTGCAGAACATAGAATAAAAGTTATTTTTCGAACTTCTTAAATTGCAGCATACCCTTTTAAGCCTTTCTAAAGACGCCCATGGCTATGGGAAAGGTGAATGATCAACGAGGCAGTGATCAATATGTCCTGTTATATTGATGCGTAAACAAGTATATCCGTGTATTTATTAATACGTTTAGGATCTTCCTTAGGTCATTCAACCATTATAATATCGCAATCATTTTGTTTAAATACTCATAACTTCAACGAAATAGGAGGCTTATTTTACATAGAAAGCTCGATACTGCACAATTCTATACTATATACTTTATTACATAATTAATATTTTGTTTAATACTTTTGTACGCAAATTTCTTGACCTGTCTAAACCCGAATAGGCAACCTTATGTGCAACCTGCGTGCCTACATTAGCGAACATTATATATTGCAATACATGATTGGCTTTGTGTTTAACTTATCATCGTTACGTGAAATTGTGAACACGTTATGTCTTATCTTTTCACAATAATTGACCATTGATATTAAATAGACCCAATCGAATTGGAATTATACATCCAGTAGTTTATTGTATTTTTTGTATTGTATTTTTTGTATTGTACTGTATTGTTTATTGTATAGTTTATTGTATCCAGTATTAGCGAGAGAGGCAGTAAAGCTGCAACAACTGCAAAAGGGATAACTAGACTTAAGGCAGCTGACTGAAACAAGCAAATTAACAGTATCTAATTGCACCGTTTCACAGTTTTGAATGGATTATAATTTGTTGATGGAGGTCTTTGGAAGGCTATAGTGGAGGAAGTTGCAGTAGTCTAATTTGGAATGTAAACTTCCTGTGAGTCTATTGGTTTGTTATCAGTGTTTATTCTAACCACCTTGACAGTGGGGGAGTTTTACATGTTTTGGGGAGATGTTTTTTCTGCCCAAAAACCTTGACGAGCAAAAAAAGGTCATCATATCCTTCCTTATCTTTCCTCTTATCCTTCTTCCAAATATAAAAAAAACCTTTTCGTCACACTTTTGGACTGGGGGGGGTTCCATCCCCAATGCAATATATAGAAATTGGGGGGGATTTTCAAACTTGGGGGAATCGCCCCCCCTAAAAAACAGGCCTAGAATAAACACTGGTTTGTTATACATTATTTAGGCCTATATTTCACAGGATGTTTACATTCTGCATCAATAGAATGACTGTACGTAAAAGTGACAATAATAATAGAATTTCATGAATGCCTGATAATAATTATCTTGAACTTGAATTGAGTACCGGTAAGCTTATATGATGCTACAAAATTGCACTGTAGTAAAACCAGTAATTGCGCAGTCATTGAGGGCCCTTTCGAATTAATATGCTACTCTAACGTTATACCAAAACTCGGGGGGAATTTCCTCCCCTAGGTTTTTTTAGGAAGCACTTGCTTCCTTTCCCCTTTTGTGGGCGCCCCCGATTTCTTGGTGAGTTGAGCCTACGAACAAGCCTTTTTATCTGGTATCATTATTAGCAAGATATGACTTTGTCAATTTGTTTTTAAAATGTAACGAAATGAAGAATTGATTTCAGTCTCCTCTATTAAACAAAGTGTTTGTTATGGCATGGTTGAATCCAACCCCGCAAGTTTTGACCTCAAATGGGGGTCATGAGGACTAGCGCAGTAATTTATGCCACAACGGACGGGACAATCTTTGACGAGAGAGAGATTATGACTCCAAACCTCCTGAAAAATTAAACATTGGTAATGATATTCATTTCCTTGGCACCTCCCACGAGGTAGGAACAGTAGTGTCATTCCACACGTTTCTTGGGGAAAGATAATTTTTTGGCCACTTTTGGCCAAATTTTGGCAGATTTTCGGCAAATTTTGGGCATTTTTTTGACCAACTTTGTCAAATTTTGGTCAATTTTTGGCGATGTTTTGCACATTTTACATTTATATATTTATTTAATACATTATACATTATTTCTTGATTTCATTCGGGGGCACGGCCCCCTACCCCCAAATGACTACCCTGGGTAGGAGTTGAAAGAGCATGGACAATACCCCTGCACGTCATAATGAAGCTTGTATCAACAGCATTTTACCGTAGAAGCTGATATGATATGTTGCAGATGTTGCGAGACAAAGTTTAATTCCATCGTTGTTTAAATTTATTTATTAACGAACAACTAATTTATTCTATGATGACCGTATGATTGTTAATGCGAAATATTGTCAACTGTAGACGAAAAACGATGTCGAACCTTCCTAGAATTTCTCAAGGAAGAGCTGAAAAATTAATTACAATTGAAATTAGTCGCATATTTAATTGAACTGGCGTTTCAAATCAAGTTATCTGGCTTTAGGGCGTTTCGACCCAACTGCTTTACGGACGCACTTCGGGAAATCGGGCAAAGGGTTCAAGTTAATTAACTGAGATTCATGCTCACCGAGGTCTCGCATTATCAGAGTCTTCGTTAGCGAATTTCCACGGAAATTTAATGAGGAGTCTTATATGAATACACTACTACTAAATTACAACAACAACAACAACAACAGCTACTACTACTACTACTACTACTACTACTACCACTGATACTACTACTACTACTACTACTACTGTGACGTCCTCCACCTCTCTCTAACCAATTTCTCTAGTTGGAGGGCAAGGAGCTTCCGACGTCAGCCAAATTCCCCTCGCCAGGACCCGAGTGAGCCTAAACCTACTGGGAATTTGACCGCCTACTACTACTACTACTACTACTACTACTACTACTACTACTACTACTACTACTACTACTACTACTACTACTGCACTACTACTAGTCTACTGCTTGTTTAATTGATTGATTATATATTCTGGTCCTTAGATACTAGATACAGTACAAATATTTGAATCCAATGAGACTCGTAAATGAAACTTACTTTCCAGATCTTCGGACTTCAGACCGACCCAGTATGTATGATGCGTCTGTACCACTGCCCCGCTACAAGATACAAGGACACGTCTAGTATATCAAACATAATTGAATGGTTGGGTGGAATAAGGAGTTAAATGCAGTTACCACCTTAATGGTTGGGTTGTCAATTGAAGGGCCCAGAGGAATGAGGAAGTAAATGCAGGGCCGGATTAAGGTCCGAGTGGGCCTGGGGCTGAGAAAAAAGGCCATCGCCTCTACTGAAAATCTGAAAATCTCTGACAAACAAAAAAGGTTATCTCCCTTCAAAATCGTTCTGCAAATCGTGCTGACAAGCAAAAAATGGCCCGATTAGTTCACCTTTTGAAATGAAAGTATAGTATTCTAGAAAAGCACACTGCGCTATAGTAAAAAGTACAGCACCTTTCATGTACAATGCATGCCCGTAAGAAGAAATACATCTTGGCTATTGCTAGTTCATCGTGGGTCTATAAAAAGGACGACATTTTCATTTTCCAAAAGGGTTCCTAAAAGCTAAAGGGCTAAAAGGGGTTGAACTTACTTGAACGAGATTCCAGTCACGTCTCCCTGTCCAGTCCACCTGAATGAACCGGCAGGTTTCGTGGAATTGTTTGAGTGGGTGACCGTGTCAGCCGGGGCCGTGCAATCGTTCGTGTGAAAGCTGAAAATGTTAACAGAAACGCATCGAAACATTTTTGACATTATCCAAAAAGCTCGCTGATGTCTGTAATTACAATTACAGCTGTCGTGAATAAATTGCTGGTATGACCTACAAAAGCATCTGAACAATGGACACACTGCTTTAGCTTGATCAGACATGGACATGGGTTGGATCCACCCATGGGTTGGGTTGGGTTGGGTCCGAAATTTCCACTTTGTGGTGGGTTGGGTTGGGTTGCCAGGTTGTTGTGATATATTGTACAAATGTTTACATATTAATGATTGTTTAAATTACTACAAATTAGCCTTAATCTGTTTTGATGCCTTTTCACAGGAGCAACGGGAAAATACAAGTTAAAGGCATCCAGAAATATGAAATCTGCTATATGGAATGCATTCCCGTTGGTCTATGAGATGAAGGAGGATTTAAGAAATTTTTATGTATGGGTTGGGTTGGGTTGGGTCAAGTAACCCAGCTGTTTCCGTGGGTTGGGTTTGAAAATTGGTGGGTTAGATTGGGATGGGTTTAAAAAAATGGACCCATGTCCATGTATGAGCTGGATCACTTAAGTATGCTGATATTCCATTTGAAATTACTACCATTCAGTCTATCTCCTGCCACTGGTTATAGCAGAGACGTAGCTAGGGGGCAGGGAGGGAGGTACATGCGCCGTGCGCCGAGGTGAGGCGGCGCCAAAATTGGGTATTTTGGGTAAGTGAAATGCATAATAAAGAAGAAGAAACATGTGCGATGACCTTTTTTGCTCGTCGGCAGTCTTAAGGGGCACCAACGGTACACTTTGCCCCCGGGCGCCGGATACCCTCGCTACGCCTCTGGGTTATAGACCCTTTTACGAACTTCCTGGAGCTTTATTTTATTATACTGGTTTTCCGTCAAAAGTGTTGATAAAGAAGTTGCCAACTATCTTTCGAAGACACTATAGAGATTAATGTTTGGCAATGATGTCTCACTTGGTTGCATCGGCGACTGAGAAGCCTCCGAGTGGGGTGGTTGAGCCAGCTAAGCGCGCCTGGATGATCACTCCCTTGAAATCCGGGGCTGCGGCGTCTGTCTTCGTGACAGAGACTTGAAAATGCAATGAATTCAAAACAGCGCAACCTCAGACGTTTATAAATAAATAACAATCAAGAATTAAAATGTCCTGATAATCGCTCTCATATATGAACGCTTGTTTACTTCAGACTTTATCCCATAAGTTAAAACTTATGGCATCGACTGAATTCAAACTATTTCGCATATTTAAGCATATCACTAACAAAGCGAGTTGAACCTCGGGGATTTATGTGGCGCTTTCGTAGTATTACGACAGTAGCTGCTTTATACTCATAGGTTCTTCTTCTTCTTCTTCTTCATGAAGAAGAAGAAGAAGAAGAAGAAGAGACAGTTGACATTGACGGCTAGTAGAGGCAGAATATAATCTCATTTATATTTCATTGTAACTGATTTCCATTGTCACTTTCACGTTGACTGATTTATAAAATGTCAATTAGCATTTTAAAATGGACCTGTAGACTACATGTTTTCGTCAATGTTGTCGCATTCGGCGAGGGATTAAGTGTCGTGGTATTACTCTGTAAATGTCGCGGGATTATCTGTCGGCGGGATTATATGCCAGGGACTAAATGTCGCGGCATTAAGTGTCGCGGGATTAATAATAATTGTCGTGATACCAGAGATGTAGCAAGTACACAATGTTTCAAGTACAAGTACAAGTACCTGGCCTCCAAGTACAAGTGCAAGTACGTGCATTCCAAAAACTCCTAGTACAAGTACAAGTACCTGGCCTCCAAGTACAAGTACAAGTACTAAAAATTTGTACTCGAGTACAACTCGAGTACAAGTACCAAGTACTACATCTCTACGTGATACCGTTCCAGTGGGTTGTCTTACAATGAAAAAAGTCCCCCTTACCCTGATAAGTTCCGTCTCCGTTGTTGGCGGCCGTCAGTGCGTAAGGACTCGGAGTCGTTTGAGGAACGGTGCCGTGTTGAGGCTCGAGGGTCACGCAGGCCTCCAGAGGAGCCCCGGTTGGCAAGGGGGACACAGCAGCGACGAACGCGCAAACGACCAAAGCCACGACCTTGAACATCTTCCGAGTATATTTGAAAGAAGCAGCGAAGTAAGGACTGATTAGACGTGTCGTCCGAAATGGCTGCTTTTATAGGACTGACGCGTGAGAGAAAACCGTTGACGTGACAGATGAAAAACCATTATTATCGGATATTTGCGGCCAAATCGGGGTGCTCTCTCTCTCTCTCTCTCTCTCTCTCTCTCTCTCTCTCTCTCTCTCTCTCTCTCTCTCTCTCTCTCTCTCGCCCGCTGCTATCTTGTCTTTATCACTTTTACATCTGTCTGTATCTATGTGCTCATCACAGGGTGTTTGAATACATTTTATTGGCTTAAAGTGCAAGCCTTTGGGTCTATTGAATTTTGCACAGTTGATCGCCAGGCGGCATTCCCTTTCTGAAGGGGGGGGGGTTGGGAAATTGGACAATGAACAAACAAATATGTCATTGGAGCACATGAGTTCAATGACCTGTGTGCGCAGTGTTTTATCATCTAGGCCTGCTAAGACGGAGATTCTCACCCCACCCCGATCACAAAACTCCTCAAAATCCCAGCATTGAAACAAATTTTTGCATTGAACTGTGTCTCTTCCCCTCCAGCCAAGTCAATCTCCGCCCAAAGACCTGGAGTCTGGATAAAATACTGTGCTTGCCCAACCCATTTATAACTCAACTGAATGTAAGATGCCTTTAAGAATTATTAAAGAAATTAGCATCTATTTCATATTACAGATAAAACTCGATTAAGGGATTCGGAAGCATGACATAATACGTAATGTAATGTATTATCATGTAAATGTCTTCAGCTGCAACGACAGCGAATGCAAGAAAAACCTACTCGCATAATAATAATAATAATAATAATTATTATTATTATTATTATTATTATTATTACTATTATTACTATTATTATTATATTAATAATAATGTGATTTAAGTGGTTTAGGAGGCTAAGTAAGCCTGTGTGAAAACCACTGATGTAACCATTTGCAGTCAATAACCTAGTTTATCTAGATAGCCTTTGAATCCGTTTACTGTTTCAACTGTCACTCACACCTCGTCCAAACTGTTCCATTTGTCCACAACCCTTGCACTAAAAATTATTTTATTTCTTGTACTCACCCTCTGCTTAAACAATTTGCATTTGTGGCCTCTTGTGCTGCTATAGAACAGAAAATCCGTGTTCGATCCAGTGAAGGGTGACAAGGTTATGGACGGAGGGATAAGGAACAGTGGCGGCTCCACAGGAGGGGCCTGGGGGCCCGTGCCCCTGTTGAGTGCCTGGTCCTCCAGTGGCTCCCTGTTGGGACCCTATACTTAATATTACATACCTAACAACAAATGGTTGGCCCCCATGATTAGAAGTTGCCACCCCAACGGCTCCCCACTTGCCAAATCCTGGAGCCGCCACTGGTAAGAAACACACGTTGAAAACAAATTCGTCTTTAAAGATTTTTGGGCTCCAATACTCAATACATGGCAGCGACCTGGGTGGGAACCTCAAAAATGCCCTGAGTTGAAATAGTTCTGATAACGTCACCAAAATAGATCCAGGGAACTGTATGTCTGGGAACCACCTGTTAAAAACTTCGAAACCTGAGCTATCGACAGGTGCTTCTAGATCAGCGATAATTAATTCACTCGACCGAAATATTATTGTGCACTGGTCGCGTTTTTCTTGAGCTATAAAAGGACCATCAGTGTTGCCACTGTTGACGTGTTTCCATATTTATAGTTTGCTTGAGACGATTACGCCTCTGTCAACCTTCTATCAGTAGCCTCGCTATAGGCAGTGGCGTGCAGATGGGGGCGTGGGGTGGGGTGAGGGCGCCGGCCCCGGACATCCACACAAGATGGGGCATCCAAATGAGAAGTCAAGCTAGTAGGCCAATGTGTGGGTTAGACAGTTATGACAGAATGCTAGACAGATGTTCGCTCTGAGCTATATCAAGCCTCGTATTGATCTACTTGTTAAGAGTAAACACACAGCATCGTCACACTGGCTTGATAAACTTACTTTTGAATTTTTTTTGAGGCTTTTATGGTTTTTGGTTTTATTTTTACCTGGTGTTTTAATTAAAAATTAAAATTCCAAAAATCATACATTAATATTGCATGCTTAAGATTATATATATATATATATATATATATATATATATATATATATATATATATATATATATATATATATATGGTGCGGCTGCTGAGGCAGCAGCAGTTCGCAAAAATAACAAATACGCAGATCTGACAACAGATTACAATTTTCTTGCCATTGGCCTTTGAGTCCTTCGGCCCAATAAGTCTCGACGCACATGCAGCTCTTCATAAAACAACTAGGTCGTCGCTTTTCAGAGTCTTCCGGAGACAAAAGGAAAGGAAGCTTTCTATTTCAGCGTTTGTCCAATGTCCATGACCATACAACGCTTCAACTCAATATCTTTTCAAGGAACTTTTTCCGTGGCCGACCTCGAAGAACCTGACGAGAGTTAACACACATTAATTTTTGTCTCCGGACAATTTTTTTCTCATAAGACCTTCGGGAATGAAGTACTGAGGGCAATATATATATATATATATATATATATATATATATATATATATATATATATATATATATATATATCGCCCCATTTAAGCTTGTGGTCCGCCAGCTTCAAGGAAAGTTTATTGCCGGTCCGTGGCTTGAAAAAGTTTAAGAACCACTGATCTAGAGATCCAAAGCTAGATAAGGTCAACATTTAAAGTCAATGTAGGCCTAGTAGGCCTACTTATTATTGATATTTAACTGTAGCGATAGTTGCGTTGCGTCATGTTTATATAATAGACGGGACGGTGGACGACTAGGCATCCCACATTGTTCTTGCCAGGTGCCTCCCACTTCGTAAAGCCGGTCCTGGTTGGGAGGGTTACACACCTGGATTTTTGAAAAATTTGAGCAAGCCACGTTTAAGATTTTGATATCAAGAATTATGTTTCAGGATGCCTTATCGGCTAAAATTACCGAATTACAGACAGCTTAGTAATGTAACATTGTGGCGCTATTGTCATCTTGGGGCGAGTTGGGAGTAGGCAATCCTGGGGTAGAGCAGGGACGCCCTGAATTTGAACGTAACATACTCAATACGCGGATTCCGAGAACAAAACAAAATCCTGACTGCATATCCGCCTTAACCTGGAATCTGGAAGTAAGGACTGGCCATTGGATTAGAACCTCGATTCACCACGGACAAAATCACGACTACGATTATTTACTGAAGCGACCATCGACTGGTGCAGATGTACTACTACAATGGCGCTAAAGAAGTCTACTACTACTACTACTACTACTACTACTACTACTACTACTACTACTACTACTACTACTACTACTACTACTACAAAAGAACGAGAAACTACTACTAAAACTACTACTACTACTACTACTACTACTACTACATAAAACTGTTTAACAAGAGGGTTGGAGACACAAACAACAGCATTAGTGTTTAGAGTGGACAATAGATAGAATGAATTGAGAAGACAGTATCAGTTAATGGCGTAAATGCCTTTTGAGTAACCTCAGAACAATGTGATGTTACAATGGCCTTGTATAGTTATTGGACTGTTATGTTGTAGTTTTAGTGAGCATTGACTTTTGAACAGAGACTGGTATAACATTATATACAGCATTACAAAGTATGCTGTTATCTATAGACTCGCTGACAAGAAGACAAAGAACGAGAAAACACAAGCGAAAACCATAATTTAAATTGAACGCTAATCAATGCTGACTTACAGGAGCATGTAGAAATTACATTCTTATCTTGTATTGGACTGATTACTGCACAAATTGAATGCGATGAGGAGACAAAGGAGTAAGATGTGAATTTTATCCCTTTTGTTTTCGACGATCTAATTTCATGAATCTGTATCGTCTTACTATCTAATTTATTCGTTGTATCGCTTGGACGGCGACGGTCCGTTGCGCCAATCTCGTATTGCGTATACAGTGAAGACCAAACCATTTCGTCGTTAATATAAAAATATTCATGCGTTATAATAATAATAATAATAATAATAATAATAATAATAATAATAATAATAATAATAATAATAATAATGTGATTTAAAGTGGTTTAGAAGGCTAAGTAAACCTGTGTGAAAACCACTGTAGTAAACATTTCAATAACCTAGTTTACTTCATACTTTATAATAATAATAATAATAATAATAATAATAATAATAATAATAATAATAATAATAATAATAATAATAAACATAATAATAATGATAATAATAATAATAATAATAATAATAATAGTAATAATAATAATAATAGTGATAATAATAATAAGTTTATCTGATTTTCCAGTGGTTTAGGAGGCACAATCCTGTGCGAAAACCACCTAAATTAACCAAATTGTCCTATAGGCGTTAATCGTTCAAGCAGAATCAGAATTTTCACTTGTGAGTTGTATGCGAGAACAAACAATATTTCGACGCATCGTGGTTTTATTGCTAGCCTTTTTCGTAGAGTGGCCAGCCAAGTTCGAATCCAAGATAATTAATATGTAGGCCTATGTCTGAAACTAGATTTTCCATATACACGTTTTTGACCAATCAAAAGGCGTATAAATTTGTCCTATAAACACAGTCAACCACATGACGCGTCGTATAAACGTACACCCGGAGAAGGATGTAATTGTGGCTTGCATTAGTCTTCCATCCAGTGAAGCGGACAATTTTTAGCTCGGGGTGTGAGGAGGCATTTGGACCAGATAATAAAGGCTGGAATTTAAATTGAAATTGTTTCCATTTTATGGCAGTAATTTCTCCACTCGCCATTGTTGAGCTAAGTTCAGGTAACTATTGTTCCGTCACCTTACAGGGCACCGGCATTTTTCCTATGAATTGGGCATACCTGAGTAAAGAGAACATGATACTAGTAACAGATGGCCTCGAAACGCATCTGCTTCAAAATATTTTCCTTTACAGGCGTCTAACGTGATTGTGGAAAATAATAGCGGTATTCACGTTGGTCACGCGTGAACGCATTCGACACCAGCCGCGGTCAATCGGGTCAACGGGATTTAAAGTGGTTTAAAACAGTTTTTGCTAACTCTCCGCTTTCAATAACCTAGTTTACTTCATACTTATAATAATAATAATAATAATAATAGGCTAAATTAACCAAATTTTGCATTAATCGTTTCAAGCACAGTGTTTATTCTAGCAATCCCCCAAGTTTTAAATTCCATATGTTCATGGGAGATGGCAAATCCCAAAAGTGTGACGACTCAGACCTTGGCAAATGTCAAGGTGGCTAGAATAAACACTGGTTCAAGTTTATAGAGAACAAGCAATATTTCGGCGCATCGTGGTTTTATTGCCAGCCTTTTTCGTACAGTGACCAGCCTAGTTCGAATCCAAGATAATATGTGTGTGAAACTAGATTTTCCTTATACACAAATACATATTAGCATTATTCTTAAACAGCCGATACAGACAAGAGACCTTTCCAGTTGGATAACCTAAGAAACTATGCTTAGCACTGTAGCCTATATCAGCGATCCTTTCGATAATCTAGTTATTTATTTACAATAATGTTGAAGCTATTTAATCAACAACGTATCGATTTACTGAAAATAGCTATTTGTTCAATATTATAATTATTCACTGAAGCATTTAATTAATTATTTTTCAATGTCATATTTAGTAAAAGAGCCATGTGCTGACTTGCTTGCCTCGCTAATCTGCGAAGGTAAAACTCGGGTCCGGAGAAAGCAAGCAATGGCAGACTACTCTAGATTAATGGCACAAAGGCCGAAAGACAGGGATATACAGACGTGCAGGCAGGCAGAGCCAGAAAGACAGGCAGAGACAGAGAGAGTGAGAGTGAGAGAGATTTTAAAAAAGAGAGCAATAATGCTTTCCTAGTAACGGGAGATCAGGGCCGAACCCTAAGCTATGCTCGTTCAAGTACGGGACTAACTTTACCTTTGCTGCCTGCCTTGTTAATAGTTTGAACGTGTTTTGATATCCTTGGTAGTTCATAAACACTTAGGAAAAAACTTCCAGTAACAGCGTTTAATGAAACAGCAATATCAACATTAATATTAAGTTTTAATGCATTCCAGTTCCTAGGTCTATAAGGTATTCCTGTATCAGATCCAGTTTTCTTGTTGAGTTTCCCTGTGACCGAATCCCTTGCACCAACATTTCCGTTGCTTCATCTTGTATGCTTTATGGAATTACGGAAGAGCTGGAAATCAAAATCAAGATAAGTTTCAGCTGCAAATATTTCAGCAAAACATACACTGAAATCACTTCATCAAGCTCCGCCCAGCGTTACGTTACATTATACATACTTTGGTGTTATATATCTATAATATTAAGATCCTTATCTGTATGTCTCTCTGTCTGTTACCTTCAAGCGTTCTGATTGGTTGACTATTGGTAGACGGTTTAGACCGTTTAGTCCTAGTAACGGAGTCGCGATGCGTTGGTGGACGATGTTCGAAGACGACGTTGCTATCGGTAACCAAACGGTTTAGTCGAAGAAGCGTTTGACGAAGTGTACGTTCAATTGTTCATTGCAAAGTCATAATGTGTACAACTTCGCGATGCGTTGATGAGCGTAGCTCGAGAAAGTTGCGCAATTTTAACGTACACAAAAACACGTGTACAGCGTCACAAATGGCCACAGTTGCGTGATTTTGTTGAGTTTAGGCCTAATTATTACGTGGCGCAGAGCATTTAGGTGGCGATCATTGAAATGTTGTTCAGCATGAATTCAATGATTGAAAATCAAAAGGTATAGGTATTGGATTAGTATTATCCTGCATCTCAAAGCAAGAACAGAAAAGTCGGTCGAGCGAAGCGAGCATCTTTCTAGTATTATATGTAATATATATATATATATATATATATATATATATATATAATGCCCTCGGTACTTCATTCCCGAAGGTCTTATAAGAAAAATTGTCCTGAGACAAAAATTAATGCGTGTTAACTCTCGTCAGGTTCTTCGAGGTCGGCCACGGAAAAAGTTCCTCGAAACGATATTGCATTGAAGCGTTGTATGGCCATGGACACACACACATCACACACACACACACACACACACACACATATATATATATATATATAATTCTCCCTCCGAAATTTTTGTGCAAAGTTTTCTTCGCTACTGTCTCTTTGCTATTGATTCGGAGATCTTAGATTGTATGCGTAGTTGTGCTGGCAATGACGTTTTACTGTTTTAGAAATTTAGATACTAAGATGGTGTATTATGGATTTCCGACTCACTGTCCAAATTCGCGGAATGAAGTCCAGTCCAGAAAGTATCAAACTGCTGTTCCACAGTTCCGCTGTAATAGACACACGACCATATTAATTAACCAATCTTTGTATTCTATTTCATTAATTAAGTGTTAATTTTCTATTATGTTTCAATGAACTTAGCCTTACTGAAATTACTATTATGATGTTAAAGTACTATTGTGATGTTATTATTACTACTATTATGTTAACATGAAATTACTATTATGATGTTATTATGCACCTATTTGGAAAATAATAAACTGTTATTGGATTGGATTGGATTGAAGATGTTCTTAAATGGACTAGTCTATCAGAGATGTCATATGCTAGAGATTAACGTATGAATGAAAGAATGAACAAATAAACGAATGAACGAATGAATGAGTGATTGATTGATTGATCGATCGATCTATCGTTTGTTTGATTGATTGATCGGCGATAGATGGAACCTACCGGAAGCTGACTCCTGCGACGCCCCCTGCCGGAGGGGTCCAGGTGAAGGTCGCAGTTGATTTCGTGATATTCGACGAATGAGTGACGCTGTCTCCCGGAGCCAAACAGTCGAGGTTGTGAAAGCTAAAATTACAGACAGCAACGACACGCTGTTACATTACAGTAGAACTTCGTTATAACCGACTCGGTTATAACGAATCCTGGGTTACAGCGTAACGCAATGTACGATCCCGTGTGTTACGCTACCGTATTGGATGGTATTCGATATAACGTACATCGGATATAACGAACTACATTTTACGGACCTGCTAAATACGTTATAGCTTAGTTCTACTGTGCCTAACAGTTATTAGAGTTTCGTATTGAATAGCATTTAGAATACGCATTTACACTAGCATATGCTGCTATCGCGGTAGAAGTAAGTAAGCAAAATCATGGGTTTTTATGTAGCGCTTTCAGAGTATCTATGCCACTTAATCCATCTAAATCTCAATCTATCTTCGAAGTAGTGATACGGGATGCTACAGTAGAGGAGGTTTAGGGTTGGCCCTCCACGTTTTCACCAAATTTACACCAATGTCTGATACCAGCAATTTTCAGGGTCCGAGAGGTCAGCTATTTCCATGGTCCCTCAGGTAAGCAATTTCCAGGACCCCTTTTATAGCCCAGTATGCAGTGTTTAATCTAGACTCAGGGAATCCGGGAGGGTGAAACTGACAAAGCCGGGGGGGGGAACTGACAAAGCCGGGGGAAAGTCAGCTAGGGGGCTGCTGTCAGTTGATGTAGTATGCCAAAATTTCCGGGGGAATTTGAAATTTCCGGGGGCGGAAGAGCAATTTTCCCCTTCGGAAACGGCCTAGATTAAACCCTGCCAGTATGCCACAGCCAAACGGTGCTGCATGCATACCCCTTAACCGTATATTTAACTGTAACTCAATGTAAAATGGACGGATATATCCGGGATCCCCAGTTAAGGGGGGGTTAAATTTGGACGATTGCGTCAGAATAAGTATCTGCTTGTGTGAAGCGCAAGGATTCTCACTTCGTGTCGGTTATAGTGAAGGTCCCGACCGGTTCGGTGGCGGTGTCGATGCGCGCCTGGATGATAACGCCCTTGAAGTCCGGACCCGATGCGTCGGTCTTAATGACGGTGGCTGGACATCGAGTATAAAATAACAATAACAGAGACATGCAAACCTACCTGTCAGTGGCGGCTCCACATGGTGCCCGGGGCCCGGGGACCCGTGCGTCTGTTGAGCGCCTGGCCCTCCAGTGGTTCCCTTGTTGGGACCCTATACTTAATACTACATACCTAACAACAAATGGTTGGACTACTATGATTACAAGTTGCCACCCCAACGCCCACCCCTCCACTTGCCAAATCCTGGAGCTGCCACTGCTACCTGTCTGTCTGTCTGTCTGTCTCCGCATAAATCTAACTTGATTTGAGTCTTGATGACCTTTTTTGCTTGTCAACCTATTTTCCGGTTAGTTTTTTTTAATTTAGTGAAAAATGCTGCGAATTACCTTCTTTTTTAGATTGTCAACTTTTTTTGCACGGTTTACTAACATTTAATGGGCAAACGATGACGTTTCCTCTATTTTCTTTTGTATTTTTATTCTTCACTTTGCATCCCCAACAACAACTTCCTATAAATTTTTGTCATCCCCCAACAACAATTCCTGGAACCGCCACTGTCGGCAGGTACACTCCGACGGATGTCTTTGTTTAAAATCCGTCATTACGGTATATAATTACATTACATTACGGTATATAATATTACGGTATATAATATTACATTGTATTGATGTATATAATATTATATTAGTATATAATAAGTGTATTCGTCTGAAACAGCGCAAACCGTCAGCAATTATTTTGAAGCCGTTCCTGTAACTGTTGGAGGATATGCGCTTATCTAGAAAATATTCTTCTCTTGGCAATCACTGATCACAGATCACAGGACTTGTTGAAGGAAATTGTTTTGTCATCCATTTAGCCAGGGTTCGACCGATGATATGCTGGGTCAGTGGTGATTCGCCAGGGGTCGCCGGAGACCTTCAGAAGGGTTGGTGTCACCCAGTGCGGTAAAATTGTTTTGTCATCCATTTAGATTTTAGACCTTCTCAGATGTCGTGACAACGAGCAAAAAGGTCATACTTATATTTTGTCCTTCTCAGATGCCGTGACAACAAGCAAAAAAGGTCATCCTTGTTTTGTGTCAACCCCCTAGGTGGTGTCACCCGGTGCGGTCCGCACCCCCGTACCCCCTCGCGACGCCACTGTGCTGGATTGACAACATCACGACGTGGACGGGTCTTTCTGGAGACCGTCTATAGGCCTACGCACCGCGCAAGACAGATCGCGATGGAGAACACTGATCCAGTCTTGTAGCCAACCGCAGCCGCCCCCAGCGACGATTGGCGCACTCACTTGACTTGGCAATCAGACACTTCGCTTTTCAAGTCCATCTCTCACCGTGTCATTTCAATACTGTCAACAACGCCCATCACACTGTTACGGCGCTATATAAATTGTCCTGGACAAACAGAGGTAAAGAGGAACGGAACAGTGGCGGCTCTAGGTAGGGCAAGAAGGGGGCCGAAACAGGGGCAAGACCAAGATCGGGCCAAACATTTGTTGTTTAATGTATGACAGTGTAGCATTAAGTAGCGCAAGGGTCCCAACTGGGGGGGCCACTGGGGCCAGGCCATTTCAATAGGGGGCTCCATCCCCTGGGGCCTCCGGTGGAGCCGCCACTGGAACGGAATAGAAATGTTCGTATAATTCTAGGAATCACAGAAGGGCACAGAAGCAGAGGAAGACCAAGATCGACCGGGATGAATAAAATCACAGAATGGACCTTCATGAAATTATGATTACCTCTTTTGCTTGTCAAAACACCAATCCCAGGGGCGTTTATCCTTTTGCGTCATTGCCGTTGGGGGGGGATAGACGCCCCTGACCGAGCCGCGCAAGACAGTACTTTGTGGCGTAGTGGCAGGATGGTGATGATGATTCTACTTACTTACTTTCGGACGTAGTTCATGTGTGGATATGGGCCGGGTTGAGTTGGATGGGCTGGGTTGGGTCAGAAATTTCCGTGTCTGTGGTGTGTTGGGTTGAGTTTGGTCAGAAAACAGAAAATAAGTCATGGTGTAAGAAATTGTATTATGTACGGTCGTTTGGGTTGGGTTGGGTAAAGTAACCCTATTCCTTTCGTGGGTTGGGTCTAAATCACGATTGGTTGGGTTTTCTGTCCATGTCTGACGAAGTATAGACAGTATACGTCTCTTCAGTGTTTAATCTAGATTCCTGGACTCCGGAGGCGGGGATCTGACAAAGCCGGGGGAAACTGACAAAGCCGGGGAAATTCTGCTAGAGGGCTGCTGTTAGTCCATGTAGTATGCCAAAATTTCCGGGGGGATTTGAATTTTCCGGGGGAGTGGGAAAGGGCAATTCCCCCCTCCCGGAAACGGCCTAGATTAAACACTGTGTGTCTCTTACCCTGATAGGTTCCATCGCCGTTGTTGGCGGCCGAGATGGCGAAGGGACTCGGCGGGGGCTGCGTTGCGAAGCCGTGCTGTGGTTCGAGGGTGACGCAGGCCTCGAGCGGGGCTCCGGTGGGGTACGAAACGACCGCCGCCGCGAAAACACAAACGACCAAAGCGCAACGACCTTGAACATCTTCGAAACTCTTTAGAGGACGACAAAGAACATAAAACCTGCTGTCACCGCACGGGCTTTTATATACTAGGCCCCGTACCTGCCAACTTGGCGATGAGAAGATCTACCTGCGAGACAGGTGTGTAGTTGTTATTTAGGCAACTATTTGTTGGCGGTTGTGATAATTATGTCTGCATCTCTTATCTTTTAGGTTTTTTTGCTTTAATAATTGAACTGTTATGTTTTTTTTCGTGAGACGTCTTCTGCTAAGGGATGGTGGTCACAGTGTTTATTCTCGCCACCTTGACATTGGGGGAATTTTTAAATGTTTTGGGGGACAAGGTCTGTCTCCACATTTTTGGAGGGGAAATTTCCATCTCCCCAGCCAACATATGAAAACTTTTTGGGAGAATTTTAAAACTTTTTGGGGGGAGGGGTGGGAATTCCCCCCGCCAGCAGAAAAGGTCTAGAATAAACACTGGATGGTGGATAATAGCCCGTTCATCTCATCCCAGCCTCTGACAATTCTAAAATGCTTTACATGTACACCGTAAGATTCCGCATTCAAAATTTTATTAAACGGGTATTTCAGGTTGGTGATTTGCATGGGCGTATTTAGAAAGGTTTAATGGGGTATGCTAAAATTGAAGAAGTTCGAAAAATAGCTTTTATTCTATGTTCTGCAATAACACATGGTTTGAGTTTATTAATATTACCACCTGTAATGTACTGACAGTAAATTTACTACAACTGAGTTAAGTTCAATCGTCGGTCTAACAGTATTTAAGTGGAACCGAAGGGAAGGACCAAAGACCAAAGGGGTATGCTATGGATCAGGAGCATACCCTCTAAATACGCCACTGCCCATAGCTACGAATATTTTAAGAAAGGCCAAGCGCCTAAGAATATTTATTGTTTTAGCATCTTCGCGGGCCATTAAAAAACGCCTTGGCGGGTCGGATCGGGTCTAAAGTGTGCCCCGGACATGAACATGGGTTGGGTCCACGGTCACGCATTGGTTGGATTGAATTGGGTTGGGTTTGTTTGGGTCAGACATTTCCATGCAAGGATATTTCTAGGATTGTGAATTTGGGGGGGGGTGTCGACCTCAAATTGGGGGTGTCCGGAGCTAATTAGTATGCATTTTGTATGCATACCATTGTCACATTACCATTTTTTTGGAGGGTGTCAACATCAAATGGGGGGTGTGGGGTTTTTTTAGGGGTGTAAAAATATCCCTGTTTCCATGTATATGGTGGGTTGGGTCAGAAAATACGCCATGGTTTGAGAAATTGTAATGTATTACGGCGGGTTTGGTTAGGTAAAGCAAAATTATTGCTTTCGTGGATTGGGTTGGTCTGAATCATAATGTGTTGGGATGGATTGGGTTTTAAAAGTACCCATTCCCCTGTCTGCGCTCACGTCTCGCTGAAAGTCTTTAATTTTTGTGACCCTGGCTTACTTAGCCTCCTAAACCACTTTAAATCACATTATTATTATTATTATTATTATTATTATTATTATTATTATTATTATTATTATTATTATTATTACGCCACTGTGAACGCTAGGTCCTAATTCTGAGGCGAAGAACCCAAGGAAAGCCCGGTTTCGAGAAATGTTTTGGGGAGACTTAATTTTAAGGTCCCGTTGGCCTCTAAAATGTACTTACGTGTAATGTAATTCAGCGTAATTTAGTCTGACATTTGTGTAGCGCCCTTATATATATATCTACTCAGCGGCACTCTATACCTGCAGCGGTACTACAGTGCAGTGTAAATAGGTCAGATGGCCTGGATGAACTGAAGTATGGGAGCAAAATAACCTCTACCACCTGTTAATGTGTATTCTGTCAATCACGATTCAGGTGCTTGTTATTCTCTTGATATATAAAGCCAATGTTTTATTCAGGCCTGATAGAAGGGAATTCCCCCTTCCCAAACCACAAAAATCTCTCCCCCACCAAAATCCCATTTCTTACGCAAATTTTTGCATTAAATTGTATATCTTCCCGTGACCTGGCATGCATGACCCAACCTTTGGCTATAGCTGCTTCATTTCGGACTGATGATCTTCTGGCTTGACCTGGCTCTAATGCTACTTGGATTTGGTGCGCCATCAGCTGATGCCCTGGGCATTACGATAGTGGCGCTATAGAATTTGATTGATTGATTGATTGATTGATTGATTGATTTCGAGATTAAGCGCATATGAATGAGGAGCTACTTCGGTGCTTCTTTTGAAAGCGCTATAGAGGTTAACGATATTCTACTTACTTTTCCCCCTTAAGTCAAGTCAATTTACACCCTCCCCAAGGCATGAGGCCTGGATAAAACACGCCTTGAACGGTGTTTATTCTAGCCACCTTGACATTGGGGGGGGGGTTGAAATGTTTGGGGGGACAAGATTTCTCTCCACGCTTTGTGGGGGGATTTCCATCCCCCAAGCCAACGTATACACATTGGGAGGAATTTTAAAACTTTGGCGAAAATTCCCCCCCCCAAACAGGCCTAGAATAAACACTGGGCCTTGAGCTTAAAGAATTTTCCTGATAGTTACACGTTTGCGCGTGGTTACCAATGGACATCTGGCGACGCCAAAAGACAGCACCGTCTAATGCAGTGGTTCTTGACCTTTTTACGATTACGTACCCCTGAAACAAGTAGGCCTATAATCAATCAATCAATTGATTGATTAATCAATCAATCAATCAATTTTTATTTCTCAAGATTATACATGTTAAACATACAAAGTTAAATAATTTCTTACTATGTAACGAAAAGAACACCATAATATGTAAAAAAGATAACGAAGTGCCCCCTACCAGCGTAGTTTATCCCAGGACAAAAGTTTGCAATATATTTAAAATAATTATAAACTGAAAATATTTATAAACTGCAACAAGCGTCTGTTAAAAATTGCCAGAACCCGGGTTTTTTCTTTAAAATTTCTAATTTAGTACAAAATTTCTACAGCATTTATATAGTATACAGGG
The DNA here is from genome assembly GCA_018105865.1 of Metaphire vulgaris. NCBI lineage: Eukaryota > Metazoa > Annelida > Clitellata > Crassiclitellata > Megascolecidae > Metaphire > Metaphire vulgaris. Next base: position 13,556,882 of record CM030849.1, read on the forward strand.
CAGCTTGTAGTAAAAGTTTTTTAAACAGACTTTATTTTCGGGTTATTCAGTACTCCCACAACGTCCTTCAAGTACCCCCAAGAGGTCAGGGGCGGCGCTGAGGGGGTGGTTCCGCGGGTCCGGACCAACCCAGCCTCGGGCAGGGGCACCCGAGCAAATCGTGCAAATCCGTAGATAAATTTTGTTTGGGAGGGGGTGGATAGGGGTAGTCTGAGCCGGGTCCTGGTTGTGTTCAGTGGGATCATATTACGAGATTGCATTAGACCCACCCAGCCAAAAAATCCAGTGCCGTCCCTGCAAGGGGTACGGGATACCCCCGATTAAGAACCATTGGTCTAATGTAATGTATAGAACAGGGGTCTAATGTAATGGTCTAATGTAATGTATGGTCTAATGTAATGTATAGAACAGTAGGCCTAATCCAACCGGATATTTATTATGCAGCGCCTCTTCTGCATAAGCACCCATACACGTTTCCACTGCGATTGCTTTCAACAGATGTTCCAGGGTGTGAGTTTTCCACCCAACGCAACGCAAATATTTCTAACAACCTTACTCTCACGCACAACAACCCCCCTCCCGGATTTAACTTTTGCTCTACGTCCAATTGTCTTCGGAAATGAGACGTTTCGTGCATTCTACAGAAGCTAAATCATGTCGATCTCGGTTAGTATGCGGATGGGTGACCGCCAAGGCATCCGAATAATATTCGCCCGCGGTGCATTTTTGGTTTACTTGCCTGCTTACTTACTTGCCGGTATCAGCCGAATTGTAGTTCTCTTTCACGATAAGAATTTTCTGTTATCTTAAATTAACCTAGAACAGACTTAAAAACACAACCATGCAGCTTGCGGTTTCAACTGTTTACATAACAAATTCAATAACAATTATCAGTAGCGGTCAACGAAATTGACAAAATTTTCAAGTAGTCTGTCTGAACGGTTAGATAAGACAGATGAGATAACCGTAGAAAGTGTGGTGCAGTGAGAGCGTGTTCCCAGCTAAAAAATACCGCCGCACATTTTGACCCGTGAAACAATCCCATTCATCAAACTTGAGAGCGTTAAATAAGAGAACTTTGGCATCTGTTACTCGGATTATAAAGTCTCATGAACTGGTCCTGCTCTTCCTTTTTTTCTCTGGTCAAGGTCTTCGAGGTTGAGACCAGCAGGGAAGAGGAAATGATAATGATGAAGATGGTGAAGATGACGATGACAGTGATGATGATGATGATGATGATGATGATGATGATCAGGGATATTTCTACTACTACTCTACTACTACTACTACTACTACTACTACTACTACTACTACTACTACTACTACTACTACCACTACTACTACTACTACTACTACTACTACTACTACTACTACTACTACTACCACCAACATTGACAAGAAGTCAAATTTATGTCAGGCTAGATATTTAGGCCTGTCATGCTGCGACTGAGTAGTAAAAATCGAAGCTTGACTTTGATATCTCACAATATGGCCACCTTACATGCAAATGAGATGAAAATAAGCAGAAAGGTGGGGAAATATGTACTGTACACGTGTGGCAATTTTGATAGAAATATATTTAGGAATTTTTAAGAAATCATAGTTTTTCTGCCTGGTGGTTTTTTTCAGAGACACCCTGTATACTTTTCACAGTAAGGCCTATTCTAACTTTAAACCTAACTCGTTTTTGAGGATAGTATTTTTTATCGTTCTATTATAGTCGCTGCTTCTATGTTGGACCCGCGCATTTGTCCGCAGTGTTACCGCGTGTCCTTCTGTGTGTCCCTGGGCGTCCTTTCGTGTCCGTCCTAATATCCGTCCGGCTCCGGTGCTGCGCAGAGTCCGGACGTTCACCGCGTCCGGAGAGAAGACGATTGGTCCTGGGTAATGTTTGCGATGACGAAGGAAAGTGTACGCAGATGTTTGTATACTCTGAGCGGCGCATACATCAAAGCGTACGGTCGACGTCGTCATGGCTTCCGGCCTTTGACACAACTGTCATTGCTCGTCGTCAGGAATATAATTGGGGAGTCACGATAGAAATAAGAGACAATATCTTCTTCTCCCTGCATATATATACACACATATATACATATATGCATACATATATGTACATATATATACATATATATAGACATATATATATACATATATGTACATATATATATGTGTGTGAGTGTGTGTGTATGTGTGTGTATGTGTGTGTTATCAATATCGTGTATATATATATATATGTACACATATACACAAAAATTATACATATATACATACATATATGTACATATATATACATATATTTACATATATATATACATATATATACATATATATACATATATAGACACATATATACATATATATGTATATATATATGTGTGTGTGTGTATGTGTGTACGTGTGTTATCATTATCGTATATATACTATATATATTATATACATATATATTCGTTTAATCTTATGCAATGTGTAATTGTATTTATTTTTGGTTCATATTTTCTCCTAATTCGTTGCTGTCATTTTTAGAGGAACGGTAGGGTAAATAATCATCAAAATTGAGGAAGGGTGGGAGTGGGGTGCTGCTGTAGCTAGGAACACGTCTGTGGTT
>CM030849.1:13564486-13574486 GCA_018105865.1 Metaphire vulgaris
GTCCCCCACCAAGCTTTGCATTGCTTTTAACCGTTCCTAGTCACTACGATGGGTATTTGTGAGCAAAACAGAGGCGATGACCTGTTTTTTGTTTGTCCGCCTTTTCCGGCAAGTTTTATTATTTACATTTGCTGGGCAAAACACTTGTTAGGCCTAATGACCTTTTTTGCTTGTCAACCTTTATCGGGAATTCATTTCATCTCCCCCATCAACTTCCTAGAAATTCATTACATCTCCCAACAAGAATTATTCTTGGAACCGCCACTGCAAACAGTCACGAGATAAAAAAACATAGCTGCCACGATAAATGGAGCATTTATGCACATTGAAAGGTAGTTGCCATTACTCTGACCGCTAACCTACTCATTATAAGTAATCTTGCAAAATTTTGAAGGTGAGTTGTCCCGTTCGACGCTGATCTCCGGTTACTAATCAATAATAATAATATAATAATAATAATAATAATAATAATAATAATAATAATAATAATAATAATAATAATAATAATAATAATAATAATAATAATTATTATTATTTATTATTTATTATTATTATTATGTGATTTAAAGTGGTTTAGGAGGCTAAGTTAGTATGTGTGAAAACCACCGTTGTAATTCTCCACATTCAATAACCTAAGTTTTCGAGATAACCTTTGAATCCGTTTACTGTTTCAACTGGCACTCCCACCTCGTCCAAACTGTTCCATTTGTCCACAACCCTTGACCTAAAAATAGTCTGTCTTGCTGTTTCCCTCTGACTGATGACTGATTTCTGGAATGACCTGGTCTTTTGCGGATGGATTTGAAGTACCATCGATTGATACCCTTGAATATTAAAAATTATGCTATGGAAGTGCATAATAATAATAATAATAATAATAATAATAATAATAATAATAATAATAATAATACTAATAATAATAATAATAATAATAATAATAATAATAATAATAATAATAATAATTATTATTATTATTATTATTATTATTATTATTATTATTATTATTATTATTATAAAGCAAGCAGCTAGACGTCACCAGTGGCTTAAGTCATTAAGCAATAGTTGTTTACCGTTGCTTTCTCTAGACTCTAGACTCTGGTTTTCTGTAGCGTGCTTTATTACCATTGTCGTAACCGTACATTAAATGTTGGGTTTCACAACCCCAGTCATTTATCTCTATGGTATTCTCTCAAAAAGTAAGGGTTCGAGCATAGAGGCTAATTGAAGTTTACTATGTTTATGTTACTATGTTACTATGTATATCTATGTTACTATGTGCACTACGCTTATGTTTAGTGCAAACTGTCTTCGCGTAGTTTTCGATATTGCAGGGCCACTGTAATTTCATCAATGTAACTCAAATTGAGATTCTTCAAAACAGAAGGTTTTTGCAAGAACAATAACTGACTTAGAGAGCATACGGTATTCGAAGTTCAGTCTCCATCTTGGTTTGTGATAGTCGGAATCTTGGTCTAGCCATGGACGTCTCAAGTTGCTATTAATTAAGAAATCCTTGGTCTAGCTCTGGGTCCTTAGCTTAAAGTTAGTTAGTTAGTTAATAAGCCAATTTATATAGCGCTATAGTCACAGCAGGCCAAGATCAAGAGCGCTTTACAGATTGCACTTAAATGAGATGCTAAACAAGTGCGTCTTTAGTCTGGTAACCTATTTAAAGGTCTTCGTATTGGTCTTGAACAATTACTGAGCATTGACAGAAAATGTGATCTGAACTGAGATCCGATGTGCCACGTATTTGAACGTTTTATGACGAAACTTGCAATATATCATCTTATCTTTGACCCCGATCATTAGGCCTAGACTCCTAGAGCCTCTAATGCAGAATCCCGTTTGGTATATACAGGGACCTATCATTTTGAGTGTAAAAAGTGAAACAATGCTGCAGCGTTATTTTATTCCCATTTCGTTAAATGACACGGTCAGTGTTTATTCTAGCCACCTTGACATTGGGGGATTTTTTAATGTTTGGGGGGACAGGGTTTGAGTCTCCAAAAACTGTTATCTTCCCCTTAAAATGTGATGACAAGCAAAAAAGGGTCATCCACCCTCCTGAAGTACCCTAGCAAGCAAAGAAGTTGTCATCCTTACATTTCCCCTCTTCAAAAAATAAAAGCCCCCGTCGTCAATACTTTTGGGAGAAATTTCTATCTCCCCACGCAACATATAACAAATTGGGGGGGGATATTTTTAACTTGGGAGGATTTCCCCCAGAGAAGGCCTAGAATAAACAATACGATATAATTTCAATTTACTGCTGTCGAATAAACTCTTTGATACTCAACGGAGATAAATATGACGGCAATTGCATCCTTCGCGATGATCTTGGCCTTTAAATTTGTCAATTTATATTTGACTCAAAGGTCTTCGCTCACCAGGATCAACTTCAAAACACACAACAACAAAATAGTCTCCTATTCGTTTCACTTTTTATTAGTTACATTACGCTACTTAGATTAAAGTTCAGACAATTAAATTGCATCATTTTTACTATGACCAGAGGCGTAGCGACGGGGGGTATATAAGCATATATACCCCCACCCAGTGCTTTTTCTTTCAATTTCTCAGTATATTTTCCTTCTTCTTAGCACGCATTTTAGTTAAAATGACACTATCTTGGAATGAGGATATGCTTTGTCAAATAATATTAATATTGCTAATATTGGTATAGAGTCACGGGATATATTTTACATACTGGCACTGCAAGTGCCGAGGGTCCACAAAGAACATTTTGCTAGACTTTCTCGTTCCTGCCCCCCCCAACGTAGAACAGTAATAGGTTAACTCGTTCTTCGTTTTGCCCATCTGCAGACAAATCTCTGCTTCTGATGCTGGTAGGTTTTGGACGAATCTCACGGCCGGTCTCCATGGCGACGCCAATGCTTGAAAGAAAACTAAAAAATGTGCTGCCACTTTCTCTGTTCCACTTTGGACGACTTGGGAGGGGGCGACACCAATCAACATCTCTGCACGCCACAGTTAACAGAGCTACGGTGTTCACACAGAGGCGTAGCGAAGGGGCAGGCAGGGGCATATGCCCCCGGGCGCCGAGGTGAGGGGCGCCAAAATCGGGGTTTTGGGGTAAGTTAAACAGTCAAATATATAATAAAGTAGAAATAAGTGCGGCGACCTTTTATGCTCGTCAGGAGTATAAGGAGAGGGGCGCCGTAGAGAGTTGAGGGGAGGGGCGCCGAGAGAACGATGTGATAACCTTTTTGCTCGTCGGCAGTGTTGGGGGCGCCAATGGTACACTTTGCCCTCCGGGCGTCGGATACCCTAGCTACGCCACTGTGTTCGCACCACTTGATCTTATGTCCCGTGTTCTCCTTCTTTGTTCCACCATGCACAATCGCTGTATTCCTGTATTATATGGGATGTCGTAGCAACATCAGCGGCGGAAACGATAAGCACAGTGTCACTTGCAGTGGCGGCTCCAGGATTTGGCAAGCGTGGGACGTTGAGGTGGCAACTTCTAAGCATGGAGGACCAACCATTTGTTGATAGGTATGCAGTAGGAAGTATAGGGTCTCAACAGAGGGGTCATTGGGGCTCAGGCATTCAATAGGGGCACGGACACCCCGGATCTTCAAGTGGAGCCGCCACTGGTCAGTCCAGGGGCGTAGCCAGGAATTTGATTTGGGAGGGTATAAATATTGGGGGCGTATAAATCTTAACTATAAACCACATAAACCTTATAAACTACATATAACCATGTATAAATCACATAAAAACTTTAAGGTAGACTGATTTGGGATATATATATATATATATATATATATATATATATATATATATATATATATATATATACAGATATACCTCCCCGTCGCTACGCCCTGCTGGTCATGTGACCCGAAAGTACCGAGAATACCCCATCGAACCATTTCATTACCGCGTCTCGTAGTCAAGTGGACATCGCAACCGTTGAACCGTAGCACTTTTGTAAAATTGCTCGCGGCAACACGCTTTGCAAGATACATTTGCGGGTGGCATAATGCATTATTGTGGACCGATCCGGTAGACAGCGTAAGGCCGCCTCGGCGACACATGTCGTCATCTGTAGGCGATAAATTTCGCACCGAACAACGCGAATGACGAATTTGTGTGCGTTCAGTTACACCGTACATGATACTGAAATCGCCATTTCCACTTATTTGGATTTTGTGTGGCACTTTAACGTTGTTAACTTTTGCGCCATTACTTTGAATATATTGATGTCGTATAGTAATAACGATAGCTACGGCAGTAGCAGTGATGACGACGATGATGATGATGATGATGACGACGACGACGATGATAGGGTTGCCATATCCCGTATAGGTGGCAAAAAATGCAAACCTAACAAGATGGACCAGGGAAAAAGTTTTTTATTATTATTATTATTATTATTATTATTATTATTATTATTATTATTATTATTATTATTATTATTATTATTATTATTATTATTCTCGTACAGTCACATGGGCGTTCGGAGGGGGCTCAAGAGGGTGCAATTCACCCTTTGGAAAAATTGTGGAATTATGAAAAAATAGAATTACTTGTTTCTTTCGTCACAAGACCTTGTTTTGAACCCCTCCCTGGAAAAATTTCTGCGGACGCCCATGCAGTGGTGGCTCCACCGGGGGCAGGGGACCCGTGCCCCTACTGAGATACTGCCCCCAGTGGGCCCCTGTTGAGACCCTATACTATATATATATATACTATATATATACTATACTATATATAAAAATTTACCAAAAAATATTTTAAAATTGCAAATTTGCCAAAATTGGCCCAAAAATTGCCCAAAAATTGCCAAAATTGAAAAAAATTGCCTAAAATTTGCAAAAAATTGCCTAAAATTTGCACAAATTGCCTAAAATTTGCAAAAAAAATTTCTCGGCCCCAAGAAAAGTGTGAAGTGACGCTACTTAATACTACATACCTAACAACAAATGGTTGGCCCCCATGATTAGAAGTTGCCACCCCAACGCCCCCCCCCCACTTGCCAAATCCTGAAGCCGCCACTGCGCCCATGTACAGTCATTGGCACTAGTTGTTTCTCAGTGTTTGGCCCTAGGCTTTGGAATTCATTACCAATATCACTTCGTATAACATCTTTCAGATCCGGTCTCAAAACATACCTGTTTGACTTGGCTTATCCCCCCTTAGATTGCTCCCCCGCTGTTCTCTGACTGATCTTCCGGATTGACCTGGCTCTAATTCTATTTGGATTTGGTGCGCCATCGGCCGATGTCCTGGGCATTATGATAGTGGCGCTATAGAAGTTGATTGATTTATTTATTGATTGATTAGGTGCAGGCTTGACGCTTCTGATCTGGTCCCAGTCAAAACAGTGTATTTCCGACTTTAGAGGCCCTAGGCATGTTCCGACCATTTTGCTCTGAAACTCCACTAACAATAGGAATCTCTCAGTGGATAACTGGATTTTTATATCCAAACGTGATAATTAATTATTAATTAAACGAATTTGCCGTACTCATAGAATTTTTAATACGCGTAACAAAGGTATGCAATTAAAAAAAGATAATTTCCAGGAAATTTCAGTATCTATTTCTCTCCTTTTGCCTTATTTGCCAAAAATGAATAATTCTGCCTGATATGTTTGCCACATTTTCATTAGAATTGAATCAGAGCTTTTCTTTTGTCATTTATTCAAAACTCAGAAGATTCTTTTCAAAGAACGTTCGCCAGATGGCCTAATGCCTTTCTTTTAGTATTAAAATGTTATGATTAGGGTCGCTGCAGTGGGCCGCGATTCCAAAGTGTTTGAGAAACTCTGCTTTAGACTGCTTAATAATACACGTTTAGGATTTGGTCTTTCCCAAGCATATGATAGTATTTATTGGGGAATTGGGCCTATGCAGTGGCGGCTCCACCGGGGGGCAGGGGGTCCCGTGCCCCCTATTGAGTGCCTGCCCCCCCAGTGGGACCCTATATTTAATGCTACATACATTAAACAACAAATGGTTGGCTCCCCATGATTAGAAGTTGTCACCCCAACGCCCCCCCCCCCACTTGCCAAATGCTGGAGCCCCACTGGGCCTATGGCCAAAACGTTGCATTGTACTAGGCTTTGAATGACTTGCTAGCTGTAGTTTGGTGGCTTGCAAGAAAATGCCGAGCACATGCTTGTTCGGTATTACCTCAATTTTTTCACCGGACAAATAGGCAAAATAATGAACAGTGCGGTTAGAAACCGGACATCTGGCAACCCTAGACGATGATGATGATGATAATGTTGCTATTGTAGCATACTACTAGGACAACTAGCCTACTAATACCTCTACAGTGTACTAGTGCTACTAAATGATAATAAGGAATAATGAGGAAATCACCATCGTCGTCGTCATCGTCATATAGCTTCTATAGCGCCATTTTAGTAATGTCCTTGGCATCAGTCGATGGTCGGTCCTGGGTTTGAAAGGTAATGTTGAATCCAATAAATGAGTCCGATTTCCCAGGAAGTCAGAAGAGTGGTAACAACGCTGGACGATGGAGCAGAAGGTCGCGGGTTCAATTCCCGCAGAAGCCTTAAGGTCGACTCAGCCTTGCTCGCTAGAGGGCGGTGGCAAACTGAGGAGCAGCTTCAAGCTGCGAGGTAAAACGTGGGTCTGGGGAAAGTAATGGCAACTTACCCCAGATTAATGGTCGCTGATTGCCTTAGACCGGAGATCGGCGCCGGAGCCCAACGCTCGGACTCGAGTACGGGACCTACATGTACCTTTATTTTCCGGATAATGCTGATGGTGGCGGTGGTGGTGATAGTAGTTATTGGGTGGTGTTATTCATCAGGGCTGTAGCCAGGAATTGATTAGGGAGGGTATAATAAATATTTTGGGTGGGTATAAATTTTAACTATAAACCACATAAAACATAAAAACCACATATAACCACGTGTAAATCACATAAAAGACTTGAAGGTAGACTGATTGGGGGCATATATACCGATATACCCCCCCCCCGTCGCTACGCCCCTGTTATTCATGCCGAAGTTGTTGTTGCTGATAATTAAGTGATTTTATTGCAATAGCGAGGGTATTTGTTAGTCGTGGGCAGGGCGCGATTTATGCAATATACAATGCCCAACTGCATGGTATATTTCTACATCCCCATGAATACATCACTAATACTAATGGAGATATTAAGGCTTTTCTATCCCCCACTGCTCCAAGTCACAAATGCACCCTGGGTGTAAGCAGTGTTAGTTGTACAATTTGCTGGGGTTGAGGACTGAAATTCCATATGAATAGCCATAAACTAATGTCTATCCAGATATGTGATTTTTTGGGTGGGTTGTAAGCAGTGTTAGAGTTGTGAAATTTGAGCTGGAGGGGGAGGTTGAGGACTGAAATTCAATGAATGACAGAGTCTGCATCTACCTGATCGATCTGTCTGTCTTTTTGGGAGGGTTCTGTTGTCTCTGGGGTCTTTCTCTTTCCTCACTCTCCCTCTCGGCAACTCCAACCCTCTCTCTCTCTCTCTCTCTCTCTCTCTCTCTCTCTCTCTCTCTCTCTCTCTCTCTCTCTCTCTCTCTCTGCGTGTGCATTGTATACTGTCGATGCAGTTAAGAATGACAATATTGTTTATTGGCCATGACAATCTCATTGCGTTGTCATTCATTGTTTGATTCATTCGTCTTGACAGGTCATCCCGGATCTGTCGTTGGTCCTACAGGATCAAGCGATCCGGATCGTTGAATTCCAACGAAGAATCCTCGATGAAATTTTTTCCATGTGGAAGAGAGAGAGAGAGAGAGAGAGAGAGAGAGAGAGAGAGAGAGAGAGAGAGAAGAGAGAGAGTTCGACCAGTCCGTGGAAACTATTAACGCTATAAATCAGTGTTTTCCGGCGTGGTTTATTTTGACGGAAACAGAATTTGACATCTGCAGCTGCGTTATTCGAATTCTTGTGGGAAAAGTGGTGTCGGAGTGGCCCTACAGTTAAGTTCTACACATTGATCCGTGTAATCGAGGGGGCCATTTTGGCACGCCCATAATTCTGGAACAAGCTTCCTCTGTCAGGTTTTCCAGCGAACTGACACGTTAGACGGATTTCTTAAGATTACCTTTTCAACAATTGAATTTCTTGCCGATTCCAACGCTAACTGATCTCTGGAATATTGACCGTTGTCTTTTACAGCCGGATTTGGAAAAGGCCTACAGTCGACTGTTAGGCTAAGTATTAAAACGGGCGCTACAGAAGCGCATCGTTGTCTAAAATCAACCGGTAATTCGCAGCACGGAAAATGACTGCGCACAAGGTGAACGTCGTCTCCACCACGAAAGACTCCATCCACATCCAGTGGGAGTCGACGCCCGACTTTCCGCACTTCAAGGACATCCGCGGATACCGGATCGTCTACCAGGCGATCGGCAGTTCCTTCAAGCAGGAGAAGCTGACCGGGCGGTACGCCAGCCGCTACGACATCCAGCTGCTGCACGAGAGCACCTTCTACAACATCTGCGTCCAGTCGTTCGCCAACAGCACCCGCTTCTTCGACGACGCCGGGTGCGTTCGCGGCTCGACGCACACCGAGTCGCTGAGTGTCGCCATCGGGAGCACGTTCGGCGCCTTCCTGGCGCTGGCCTTCATCGTCGCCCTCGTGTTCCTCGCCAAACGGCAGCACAGCACGATGCAGACGAAGAAGCCGCCCGGCGACCGGGGTTCGGACGCCGCCGCCGGCGTGGCCATCGACGAGGCCCTCATACACATGAGCGACAGTCTGTACATACAGCTGTGCCGGCAGAGACCGGACTTTGCCGAACGACTTCGGGATTTCAATTCGGAATCCGGGTTGGCGGGTGACGCAGTGACGGACGACGCGTCACGCCAAGGAGGGACTTCACAACACGATTTCACTCCTGCCAGTGGTGGCGGAGGAGGAGGAGGAGACGAGGCGGATCCTCGAACGGTCGAGTATCCTGACCAGGACCCGATGGACGATGGACTGTTGAAGCCTCCTGCGATTCCTGGAGTCTTCGTACGTCCCAAGCTGGTACGGACTCGCTCCGTTCAGGATTCCACTCCGGATCTGACTGACCCGGCAACATCAAGTCACGCCGCTGGCGAACCCCTGAGGACGACGTCCGAAGAACATGAGCCGCTGTTCCATCCGAACTGTCCTATAGATGTTGTCAAACTTGGCGTTGACTAGATGATGATCGATAGCGTAGCCACGAATTAGGGTACAGCCAGAAAAATTTTTACATTGCCCCAACACCAGACGCGATATTTTTACATCCCCCCACCATTAACATCCCTAACACTACATCCGCTCCAAGCCTCTGCTCCAGGTCACAAATCGCACCCTGCCCAGCACCCATTCAATCTGAGACCGACACCCCCGAACCTGAGACCCGGATGACCTTTTTTTGCTTGTCAGGTTTTTTCGGCAGGGCACCCCCCAGAATATACCAACACCCCCAAAACTGATAATCCTAGAAATAACCCTGGCCCCCGCTATATCAGCAGTGAGACTCGTGCAAAACCAATGTGAAATTCTTATCTGGAGGAGGGTAGGGTGACCATAGGCTTAAACTGTTATTAGGCATCTAGGCTAGAGCCCCCTCCCCACATTTTGAGAGGCAATTATAGGGAAGAGAAATGCATAGCCTAGGCCCTAGAGGCCCCCACATTTTCATCCAAGTTTACGCCAACGCAGATAATTTCCAACAAGCCGTCAAATTACTTCACAGCGGAGGATTTGAATCTAACATTACCCCCAAAACATTTCGCGTGCAGACTGCATTGGAGAAGCTCTCAGCCCCCTCCCCCCCTCAATTCCTTAGCCAAATCAGACCAAAATCCAAAATGGCGGGTGCAGTGTTTATACGTTTCCGGGGAAAATGACAAATTCCCCGGATTTGTCAGTTCCCCGATCCCAGGAGTCTAGATTAAACACTGGCGGGGTGTCCCTATTCTGGAATCCCTGCTATGCCACGGAAGATGATATCAGTTAAAATTTTCCGTTTGGTTTACTA